>JAYJML010000526.1:0-27000 GCA_035610835.1 Ophiura sarsii | reverse complement strand
AACAAGACATTTCTTAGGCGCCTAATACAAAAAGCCCCTGAGCGCCGTACAACAAACAAAATATGATAAAAAGAGAGCAGCAATACAAATTTACAATGTTAAAATGCACAGTATGAAATATAAAAATTGTAATAAAATACAGAAGAAATATGCACTCAAAAATACAATACAGTTAATACAGTTCTAAAAATCAGTTGTAGTATTGGACAAACAAATAAGTTTTCACAGATGTCTTAAAACGATTGATCAACTTGATGCTTCGGATAGTTTCTGGTAGATTGTTCCATAGTGCTGGAGCTTGTACCGCGAAGGCCCGAGCCCCATATGTTTTTGTCCTTGGTGATTTGGGGACAGCGAGTAGTGTCAAAGTTGACGAACGTAGAGTTATGTTAGACCACAGGGATTCTTATTACATTGCTATCTTGCATGCAAACCAAATCACAAACTGAGATGGTGATTCTGGATTATACTGCGGTATTTATAGAGGGCACTGTTCAATTTATAGTTAAGAACCACACGTCGTCGCGACGTTTGCCTGTTTGTCATACAGCTCAGGGCAATACTGCCATCTCGAGCCTTATTTTCAACCAAATCCCTTACGTTACATCCTAATACATTCAAAATACTTGATCTTGACGCGCAGTTTAAGGCTTATTTCAGTGATGTGTGAGGCTGCGTCCTCAATTGTGATACAAACTGGGATTTGTACATTTTTACAATTGTATTACATGTATAAACTTACATTTGGGAGCGTGGGTCCATTTTAGGTTTTTTTATTGTCCCGTTCTGCTGGCACAGGGAGTTATACCAAAATATTTCTTGGAGTTAGGAGAATTACAACCTGTAGGTGGACATCCTTGCCAACGTGAGTGTTTAATTGACCTTTGACCTTGATTTAGGGTAAAAGGTCACGTGTGTTTCAATGTGTTTCAAAACCATGTGATGTACTTTCAGCTATAAACAGTCACAATAAAAATATGCTGGGCATAACGCTGCTTTCGTGATTTCGTTATAGTGGCAACAGCAAAAACCCCATTATTAATGAACATCTTGAATGCTAAAGTAAATTATATCCAATAAGTCTTCAACACCACTGTGCATCCCTATACAATTGTAGTCGTCGTCGAATATGTGATTCAGTGATGGGGGGGGGGGGGGGGGGGGGGGGGGGGGTGGGGGGGGGGGGTAATTGCGGGGGGGGGGAGGGGCGTGCACCCCAATAATTGAGTTTGTTGGTTGAGATTGACACTGTCGGTTCATTTAACAAGGGAATCATGGAATTATGACGGTCAAATTAGTACAAAGATAGCAAAGCGCAAATGTGGCCCACATGTTTTTAGAAACTCGTTTTAAACCAAAATGTACCTCTATCGTGGCAAAATTAGTGTAAAATAGCATTTTGTAGTTGGTTAAATCTTGTCGGTACACCTTTATATATTTCTTGTCCCTCATGAAAAACCTACAATCAAGGAAAATAATAGTTGGCACACTTGATACAATTTAATACAATTATCCCTATTCTCACAATGGAGAACCGACTTGGGACATAGCACTCTTTAATAGCACGCAGAGGGCTCCCCCTCTCTCTCATCCGCCCCACCCCCATCAATCAATGTTGAGAGAGCTGCCGAAGCTTATAATGACATGTGGCTCGGATCAACATTGCCTCGGGGGAGAGGGGCACTTTTTTCCTATATTGAGACAAAGTGTGCCAACCTTTTTTCCCTTGAGTGTAGCTACGCGCTACTGATGTGATTTTGTGTATGCTAGATATAATGCACACAGACAAGTCTTGTTATCTACATCCTGAGTCACAACCTCTTACGTACAAGACAGATGCAACAATCGGAAGAACCATAACAATATAGAGGGGAAATAAAGCATCCGAGCTTACACAGATTTATTAGAATAAGGGGTTAACGATTCACACGAGAGCATAGCATTTTGTCTGAATGCATGAGCAATTTCACGTATGATTGATTCAACCCTTCTCTAAAGCCTTTTTAAGCCAGGGAAGCCCAAGTTATTACGTTTCTTTGCAGGTTCTGACATTTTAACCACACAATTTAAACCTGTTGTATGTCCGCCATATGTTCATATTACCCACTTACGATAGAATAGAAATAATAATGCTAGCGGAAACGCGACCCAATTACACTGATATTAGGTAGGTCACTGCCTCTCCATTTCATTTACCTGCAGTCAGTGTTTACAGTTATTTTAGAGTGATTTTTATTAGAGCATGTCATAAATATTTTGTTAAAGAAATCATACTACAAGTGCGAGGCACGCAGCTTCGAGCACACATCTATTGCACTAAAACCTACAAAAAGAAATGTCTATGGGATTTTCCGTTTGAAAGCGTTTCTGTCTAATACACTAGACATCGTATTAGTACATGTAGTAGGCCTATTAGGGGCCATATCCAAACTCAAAGTGATTTTATAGCGTTTTTCTACCGATTTTACCCTGGTATTAAAACGGTATTTTTTTCTATTGTTGAAAGCATCGGAAAAAGATCGGTGAATAACTAGAGCCTCTCTACTTATCTGGCGTTAACAATAGAACTATTGTAGTACTCTCGATGGCTCAATTAGTGAAGCAGACAGATGAAAGCGCGAGGAAGGTTGTGTTATATTCTTTAAGAAATACTATAAGCTCCATCACGAGTGTGGTATGTTGTTTACTCTCACGTTCATCTATTGTTCGGCGCAGTATTGCCATGATCTTGTGAAGCCCATTTCCCCCTTCATTCCATTGAAATCAATGCTGAAAACATTTTGGCGATAGGTCACGTAACATATTTGTATAATGGATGGGTGATAACGGAGGGGGCATAATATATTGACCATCGTGTTTGGAAGTATTATACAATATAATACTTATGTATTATACAATATACAATCCAAGTCATTAGTTTAGAGAGGATATTGTTTCCGACTTTTGTCCTTTCTTCAATTTTCGATACAATGTTCCCTATCAATAGAATATAATGGTCTTTGCTGGTTGTCAACTGTCACATCCCATTGCATTTCGCCTGTAACCCTTTGGAACATGAAACCACCATACAACTTGCGACAAATGTTGACGCTCAATTCTCATGCCCTAGTGCACGCAATACTGAAGCGATTACAGATTGCACCGGCAAGAAGCTGAAATCCTAAAGAACAATTCCCATTGTTTAAAATGTTAATCACTTCATTATTTTAATTTTGAAAACAAAGTTTGGGGATCAGCAACGCATAAGAAATGTGATGCTTGAATAACTCCAAACTAAATATATATTTATCAACGACTTTGCCAAAATTGTAATAGTCTAGTGTAGCATCGTGGCCACGCTCTATCCCGGGTTCAATTCCTCAACCAACCTGTATTATTATATATGGCTGTTTTTGTAGTATATGGTCGCTTTGGTCAACTGCCCGGGGGCGACATTCAATTTTTTTTTGGTAGGGTGTGCTGCTGAGGGTCTCAAAAAAAAAGGGGGGGGGGGATCTTGGGAACTGAACTGAAATAATGTTATGACCAAAAATAGATTTCAAGATTTTCTGGCTTGTTTTTCAAATTAGTTTAGTAAGAACACAAAGTTTCCAAAAAATTGCCGCGTTTTTAGAACGCGATTTGTTCTAAAAATTGTTGCTTTGGAACGATGTTCGCGATTTGTGAATGTTGAATAAAACGGGACACTTAAGAACTGAGGGTGGATCTTAAGAAAGAGCAGAAGAGGATTTAAAAGGGGGTCTTCAGGGCGGCACATACCTATTATAGGGCCTACCCCTTTGCAATGTGCCCATGGGATCAACTGTCACGTTATCTTTGAGAGATAGTTCCGCGGAGTTCCAAGCCAGTGAATAGGCACTTGAAAATGAAACAAATATTTATACTGCAAAACACTATAATTTCGCGGATACTTTATTTGGCGAATGTAGAAGTGGGCATTTCGCGAATCTGGTAAATGTTACTGTTACTTAATTGAATGGAGAACTTCGAGAAGGGTCAATTTCGCGGGTATTTAATTTCGTGAATCCACATCTCTCGCGAAATTAAATCCCTCACAATAAGTGGTTTTACAGTATAATCATGGACTTATCTGGTAATTCCATGGTAAATAATGACCTTGTTTTGGAGAAAATCGACGTATTTTGAGGAGATTGTTTGATCAGAGAGATGTTATTTTAACACCTCCCTAATAAACAATTCGTATTGTTTAAAATGCTAATTGCTTCATTCTTTTTAATTTTGAACGATGTATGGGGATCAGCTGCAACGCGTAAGGAATGTGATGTTTAAATAACCCCATACTAAATATATGTTTATCAACGACTTTGCCAAAACTGTAATAGTCTAGTGCAGCATAGTGGCCACGCTCTAGCGCTCCCACGCAGGAATCATGGGTTCAATTCCTCAACCAACCATTACTTCTTCTCTTTTCTTCTTTTTTCTCTCTCTGTCTCCAATGTCTCTGTTTTGTTTTGTTTTGTTTTGTTTTGTTAACGTTTTCGTTTTGTTATTTTGTAAATTTTTTTCTTCTTTTTCTTGGGGAGGGGCTTTGTTATTCATTAGACCTATTATTGTTTTATCTTTTTTTTAAAAATCATGGGAACCTATCCATATATTTGAACGCGCATGACAAGAAATTGCTGTGTACCGGTTAGCTCAGTTGGTAGGGCAGCGGATTTACAATAAACACTCATAATGATATAGATACCATTGAATCGTAAGTTCGATCTCAGTAGTACCTTTATTTTGTACGTACCATGGTTTTTTACCCATATTTATGATTATATTTATTTATGTTATCCCTTTATATTTATTTCTTCTGTTTTTTCTTACTTTTTTTTTTGGGCGGGGGGGGGGGGGGGGGTGAATTTGTTTTTGTTGTTTTTGTTTTTGTTGTTTTTGTTTTTGTTTGTTGGGGGCTTTTTTGTGTGTGTGTTTTTTAAAATATTATTATTATAAGGAGCTACATACGTAGTAGCAATAAAATTATACGAAACAGAACATGGATTTTAACATTATTCGATACGAAATCGGATACAGTAATTGGACAGGTACAATTCAATGTTTTCATTGTCCTCCTCGTGACAGAAAAACCAAATCCTTTTTGTAATCTAAATTATATTCAATGCTACATGTATTGAATATTGATTTAGATAATGTGATGTGAATACTAGAAATAGAAGCCATTCATGATATCGGTCATGTCGGTCATATTTGTAGGAACTAAAGTCTGTTCCCAAATTTGAAAAGACTAATACTACAGATCAACACGTTTAAATAACCCGCCAAATGTATAGGTCATTCTTTGAACAGTAAGACTTGCATCAAATTGATCTGAACAACAAATACTACGGGAACAGACCCTTTTGTTACGGACACGCATGAGTGAAATGGATTCTATTGAGGTAATTCCTTGATGTCTGACTGTGCAATCGATAGGGATTTACATAAGTTTCGTAAAAATCGTTGAGTCATGAATGCAACCTTTGAGTTGGGGTGGGGGGTATACTAGTTTTTGTTTGTTAAATTGTACATTTAATATACCGCGAATAACTTGTAATGTTGTTCAAAAATTGTTCCATGGCGTCACTTTATTCCAGATTTTATTTAGATTAACAACTTCAGAAGCTATTGAATCGGTCATGCCTACCACGGTTTGAGACAGTCGTTAGGGAGCGTTCATACATACTTTAGTGGACGACGCACATTATACATTCATAGTTGTGTTAAATACAATTTAAGCAACTACAGGACCAGGTGTATAGCCAGCCCTACCTTTCCACAGGAGTAAGGGAAAAGTTTTGATATGCCAAAGTAAACATTTTCCAGCCCTCCTACCAACATTTATATGAACAGTCCCTTAGATGATTCTTCGATAAAAGCAGGCCAAGTCATGTCAACATGCTTTTACATTCGTTTGCAAAACATGTTTCAATTTAGGAGTACATCAATTTTTGATTTTAGTTAGCACGATGAACAAGTGCTAATTTTAATGACGTGCTTGAATGCTTCGGAACAAAATGAGCATATTAACACTTTCCACGCGGTTATTATTTTACACAAAACTGATTTTGATAGAAACCTTTCACCACTTTTTAAGTCTATCTCAAGGGTTACTGAACCAATACTAGGCATGTTTGTGATTATTGTAATGCATTTCGCATGGCGATTCCAAATATGGTGATGAAATTCAATAATGTTGACATTTCTAAAACATTTTGTGAACTTTTGCAATGTCGTCTGCAGCCGCCAGCCGCGTGGAAACTGTTAAGCATGTATACTGTCAATACGTGTGTGTGGCGTGGGTGGCGCAGTTGGTAGAGCACCGGACTCTTAATCTAAAGGTTGTGGGTTCGAGTCCCGCTGTGGTCAATATGGTGTGCTCTTGAGAAAGGCACTTTACCGCAATTACTCCTCTCTACCCAGGTTTATTTAAACGGATACCGGCATTCTTCAGTGCTGGGAAAGTAATAGACTCGCGGTGGAGGAGGTGTAGCGAGCCCCACACAGCAATATTATAAAAAAGGAGTGAGTCTAGCCCTATCGCTTTGAAAGAGAGGATATACAGGATCGACCGCCATTACCTGCCTTTTTTACTGTCAATACAGCTTACACTCAGAACAATTTGACGGATGATTTGAACATAGTTGGGGCTACCTATGCAAGTCTGAGACATATATTATACAAACCAACGTTTATTAGCAGTTACAATACTGGTTTTCAACTTTCCCTTAATTATGTACGTTACTCCTCCCTTTTGTAAGCCACGACTGGAGGCTTTTGACATTTATTAAATCAAATAAAGTTATAAACGGTTAATAATGTTGCTTGTTTAACTTAACTTTATGACAAGTCATCTATTAAAATGTAACTTCGCAAGTCATGACACTCGTGTCTCAAATAATGTATGTCAATATTTGTCTCTGGTTAAAACACAAATCTAGGTCTTACACTCTCAGTGCCTTATTAAATGGCTTATTCGTGAGTTGAACACGATTAGTTGTTCTAGTTTATGTAATTTGTTTTAGAAGAAACTATACACACAATTTGGTAAATAGGTCATACCCGTGTCAATTTGTTACCAACATTTATTTGCAAATCATCATATTTATTATACAATTAGGCCTATCTATATCAGCCACTGTATAGATATTTTAAGTAAATTTCTCGAACTATGACACTTAATTATCTACAAATGTTGTGTATAACACGTTTCAAATAATCTCCAGTATTAATCGAATTGTATTGTAATTAGACTCAAGATGTCTCTTCGAATTACTCAACATACGAGTTATACTCGTACATGGTTATAAGAGAAGTTAAGACATAATACTCAACGTGTAATATGTAAGTCCGCGTCAATGATACGCAACATTCTTAAACAGCCGAAGTTATTTTCATTGGTTCGTAGAGAAATCGGCGACATTTAAATGAGACAACTTAACACGGCGTGCAATAATTAGCGAGACCACGCTCGCGCAGTGCGTGATGACTAAAGATTGGTTCCTCAACGCGGACTCTTCTGCAGTACGTCTTATGCGCTTTTCGTGCGTGTTTATGCGGCGAATTACGCCGACGCATGTTGTAATCTTCGCATGGGATCTGATGGAATGTTTTCGGGTTACTCGATACTAACAGACAGGGGTAACAGTTGACAAATATGGGCAATTAAAGGTACACATTTGACTAAATAAATATCTAAAGTATGACTGTTTAAGAATGAGAATAAAGGTATTGTATTTAGACCGTACCGTGTTGTATTGTCTGCCATAAATGCGTTCGGTAGTATTATCTTTTGCCATGTTTGCGTAGAACAACAAATCCGCTAAAATAATACTACCGTCCGCATTTATGTCAGACAATGTAACACGGGTACGCTCTAAAAACAATACCTTTATTCTCTAAGTATTCTTTGAAATTACATACTTTTTCATCCATGGTGTTATATTTCTTCTTGGTCAAGTGGAAGTTGGTTTGGATGTTTGCCAAGACTAGGAAAAACAACACTGACCACTAATTCTCATTAATATTCATGTACTGGAACCATCACCTTTAAATCATGGTTTAGACATACCTATACGTCTTACAGACATATGGGTCGAACTAACTGTGGCATGTCAACGTTTATGTGCAAATCACGTTTCAAATCATATTCAGTAATATAGTCATGCTGTAATTGTAAAAACACTTCACATGTTTCTTCAAGCTACTTGGTAAAAAGGGAGTAGGAGCCACACTCGTAAGTATTCTCTCCGTTAGTTTAAAGGTTTCTCTTCGGCTTATTCTGATTGATAACAGCGCGCCATATTTAAAGATAATGAAGTTTTGTGTACTGGCGTGATACTCGTACTTCCTCCATGTTGGCCTTAAACAGAGAGCACTACAATAATGCAAAAGTCGAATTCCACAGTTATCTAATGCTTAAATATTGCAGATTGAATAATCTTTCTAAATTGATGACAAAAAAAGAAAGAAAAAAGAAGTTTTTTTCTGAAACACCAAGTGAGTAAATGTGGAGTTTATCATCCCTGTTACTCAAATTGTATATCATAGCGAATAATTAGTTTTCCTAACGTTATGGGATCGAGATGAAGGTATTATTTATGTATTATGCATGTCAAATAGTATTATATTCAATGACTTACAGATCCACCGCCTGCAAGTTTGATCAAAAATGGTTTCCAGATCTGCTTCATTACGCGTTCAAATACTGAGTTTTAATAAAGAGAACACCGTGACAGTTCAGAGTAGCTGTGATTAGATAGTAACGCAAGCCGAAGTAAAATACACCTCCGTTAGTTGTCTTGTGAAAACATAGAACCACTGTTTTGTCAGTGAGGAATTTAATCCACGACGTCAATCACTAGATGTTATATCAAGGAAATCCATGGGGGGGGGGGGGGGGGGGGGGGGGGGGGGGGGGGGGGGGAGGGGTCATACTTTGTTTTACACCATAATATCCTAAATCTTTTCAGCAACCATGTCACTAGTGTAGTCACGATTTTGAAATGGGAGTGCATTCGAGTTTCTTGTTATTTGAATGAAGAAACAGTTACAATTCAAATACTAAAATGGTAGAACTGTGTTACAACTCATCGGAGGAAAAGTGGTCAAAGGATTTTTTTTGTAGCGATGGCAAAAGCGTTGAAGAAGGGTATAAATGGTGTAATATCGACCAATTATGACCTTTAGGGGTCCTTAATTAGATGGCAGGAAACACTTAAAAATGGATGGGGATTGTTTGATGTCGGACCCCTCAAAATGTCTTTTTCTAGTGATAAGCAGTATCATTTTTTTCCCTGTTTATATTGACAACTGCGAAAACCATCACGTTTGGATTAACGCTATTCTGTGAACACTTGTTGCTCACGAAGCCAAATACCAAACTAATGGCGCCTTATGCCTCGTTTTCTTGCAGTAAAGCTTGAGACAGTTGTGTTCCTACTTATTTCTTGTCAGTAAGAAACTGTTGCCAATCGTGTCCTATTTAAGCTAGAACCATATATTACTTTGTCATGTTTGTGGATAATCCTAATACACAACCCGATACAATATGAAGGTATTTACTTTAAAAAAGTAAGGGACATTCTCGCCTCGAAGCTAATAGGTTGTCGGCCTAAAATATCGAATATAATCGCCAACCACGACATATGTGCCATATTGATACACAATTTGTAGATTATTTATAACGTATTCGACATGAAAGCGTTGACGGTTCAAACTGGAAAGATAATGGACCTATGACATTCATTTCAAAAATATGTCTCTACTTATAAGCAGAGCCTAGACTATGTGGGAGGCAATTGAACTGAACCTACACAGAAACTTGAAACCATCTTAGAATGGAAATCGATTGTGATTAGGTACACCGCCCGCAATTGCAACTGAATTAGTCAAAATAGAACAAGTATGAAGGTGATTGCTTATCATCGAGTAGTTGTTTCCACGCCTGACAGCCATGGAAATTCAATAACATATATTTCCTACCGTAGCATGAAATGTTAGCACTTTTATAGGCTTACCATGATAAACTATAATCTTATAATATATAATATTAATCTTAACGCCAGCAGACCCACTTCAGAGCGTAAAGAAAGTTCAGAAATGAAACAAGAGGATTTTCAGAGACCAGAATTTTAGCACAAGACATTGACAGGTAAATCTACCCTTAGCCTTAGAGAAAAGTTGATTTGACGGTGGAAAAAACTACTATCATAGCTTATTGAGAACTGTTTATCCTTATAATCACTGGAAGTCCATAGAGTAAATGTTTATACAGAATGTCTCAGAGTTATCATGATAATACTCATAGGGCACGCTGCTTTCTGGTAAACACTTAATGACATTGACAAGCTGAGGTCATTGTTACATTCCTTTTTAAAGTATAGATACCATAAGATATTGGATGTCTATATGTACTTCACACTTTTCACGCAGCTGTCGTCTGCAGACGACAGTTCCAAAATGTTTCAAAAATGTCAACAGGTAGACTTTGAAATTTGGCAAAGGTTTCTGAACAATCTGTTTTGTATATAGTAGAATTAATAGCGGCGTGGAAAGTGTTAAAAGGTATCCATGTTTTCAAAATGTTTTGCGTAAATTTGTTTCACTTTATTTCTTAGAATATTTGTTGGATCAGTGTTAAACCAAGCTTTACTCGCTTAGAACTACTTGCCGATTGGTCAGAAAGATGGATATATCATTTATTGCACACTCAGATACATTGTTAGCATAATTGTATCCCTGATAAAGAGTGGAATGAAATATTTTAGAAGCTGCATTTAATTGGTTATTCAAATAAGTATAGCTTGTAATTAACCAATCATGAACACTGTTAGATAGGCAGGTGCCCAGGGGGTTAAACTTCATAATCAGTCATAATGTGTGAAGAAACAGAAGAAACGAGAAACAATTTGTAATCGAATGTGAATGTACTTTGAGTGTGTATTAAACTACCGATAACGATTTCTACAGCAATCAAATTAGATATATTCAATTTATCACAACTGATGAATATTTTGCATCTTCTAGGGGTTGAATGAACGATGCTTGAATTACAAAAGAGATATTCAGTATCCAGTGCTCAACGAAATTAAAAATACTTCCGGTGGGGATAACCTGTTATTGTATTACAGCAATCTATTACTTAGACGGAAAAACATCTAATCTGCTCGTTAAATGTACTTATCCATTCTCTGCCCTTAAAGTAGTTCTCAAACAAACTGAAATAGATTTGTCCAGGAATCAATCCTTCAACTGTCGGATTATCGACCTGAAGTCCATATCAATATATTACCCCGTCCCAGCGGGCAAGCTGTCATTTCTTTGGAAATAATAACACACATCAATGGATATGATATGAATCGAATATTAAAGATAACATACTCCAAGGACATAAAGTGGGATGTTATCTCATAGGAATGTCCATCACATCATTTTCCAGTGAATACGAGCGATAAGAATCCTTCAATTTCAATACAATAACAATATCGAGTGCTTGGAGTACAGATGTCTTAAGTGCATTTTGATGAATTTGAGATTTTGCATAATATGAAAACACTTTGACATTCTCGAGTTAGTGCCCACATAAGCTAAAGTGCAAATGTAACTTTTGGTGGTGAAAATTGGATGGCAACTTCAAATTCCCCATTGCCCGACACAGAGTTTCTAGTTTTCAAACACGTTTATCTCAAAATGCACTTAAGACATCTGTGCTCCAAGCACTCGATATGTTCGCATAGCTCATAAACGATACTTGTATCAAATTATTACACGAACACTCTGGTGTCATGAATATGCGGGTCCTATTCCTATTACTGGGAGTCATTAGAAATTTTCAGTCTGATGATAAAATGCACGTGTTTTATATTGCACGCACCAGTAGTTTCTATAGCTTCGTTTCAAGGTTTCGGTTTATTCCGTGCGAGTTTTTGGGAGAAATTGTCTTTATTTGCACCCGTCAACTTTCTCACACCGACTAAATCATTCATTAACACCATTAAAAAGAAACCAAAACAGAGTTTAGCAGTAGTACTGTAAACTAATACCAAACATTTTTGACCATTGGTGGGTCTAGACGTATAAAAGAGTTTGGCAGATCAATTTTTCTAATAGATGATTTCAAATGTTTATACAATTATTGCAGCGTATTAAAACGTAGACCATCTCATGTAATCCCATTGTACAGAGTAGTATAATGACATGGTTAACGCAAATTACGCTAGCGATGTTATTGGGCTTTGCATGGTCCTTTTTGTATACACCATGTACGGAAAAACTAAAAAATTGTTCAATTATAGTAAATCCATTTCGATAATTAACACTACTGTGTACAGATGAATCATTGAGGAGGTATCATACCATAACTAATAAACGGACTTTATCAGTCTTTTATCATATTTAAATTAGTATATCCCAATTGTTTCATCAACCTTGAAGCGAAACGTCTGCACCTATGGGCCCAATCATTAATATATACTATTTTCTGACACTAACTATCCTCTGATTGTAAAATACATAATTTAGTATTAGTACATACCGCCATACCGGCAATGCCTTTTTCTCTAAATCTCTTACTGTAGCATTTGTCTCAATGAGATACTACCCGAAGCTTGATGTCAAGGCGTTTTGTCAATGATTTATAATCTTTTAAGATTTTCAACACAGCTATTTAATACTTCTGTCTATGTAGCAACACAGTTGATCATAATTGCCTCGATCACTACCGTCAAACTGTAAGACTTCGAGGATGTCCAATGAAATAACGCATCATCAGAACTCACTTACCACACTGCGTCGGTGGTGAAACGCAATGATAAAATCATATATTTTATACTTCCAAAACCTGGCATTTACTAGCTTCATATTTAATATTAAATGTACATGTTTCATAACCAAATAGCGTGTTTTTATCATAATCAAGACCGAATGTAGTATTTTGGACAGTATCAATATATTACTTAACCAATAGTTAAATGTGAAATACCTGGCAAGTGTTATACGACCGAGTTGAATATCTACTCCTCCACAAAGGGTACCCGATACTTCCCGTGATAATATCAACCGGTTGAAAAGCAGCGCTATTCATTTCATATACAAGCACTTAGACATTTGATCTAAACTCTGTGTTCTTTACCCAAGAATAACAGAAATGAGCGATACTATAGATGCATACTTATGTTGCCGCCGCAAATCCCTGAACGAAAACATACTACAGTTATTGGTAATCAGAGACTCGTTGATATAGCTATATCTTTTGGTATCCGTGGAATTAGAATGTTATTAATACACTTGTGGCATCCACCTTCTCGCTTTTCGCGCCAAGAAAGTTGGCACTTAACACTAGCTATTTTGATAAGTATACTATTACGCATATCACTAATTAAGTATTGTGTGACATCTATGTGTGTAATCCATAAGGGAAGTGATGATGCTACATGATATATTATATAACGTGAAGATGGTTTATTGCAAGAAGGCCGTAACTGACATTATAGGTAATAATGAGTATCTATTGGATAAGAATTTAGGTAAATACGCACGTGTCTGGTATCAAAATACGTACATTTTAGGACGAAAAAACAAAATTAGACCAATAGAACACAAAGCCGTGTGTACACATAGAGTTCTGTTACGCAATGACACAAACAACATAACATAGCATAACAATGAGCTTTTATATAGTGCTCTTACACATTATACAATGATACTATAGCGATTTACAAAATGAAAACATAACATTAAAAATAGTGTCAAACATCACTTGAACTATGACGGTGTAATAAATGTGTGTAATCCATATCGCCTTGGTTCCAAGCTGATCACTCACCCCTTATCATGCTTACTCTTGTACTTATCATTCCCTGCCACAGAACAATTGTGCTAACTGGATACAAGTATAATATATATTACAGCAGACTTGGTCCCAGTCTACATATCTGCATATCCACTAGCCCGACCAGCCTTGGAACTCCTCTAATTGATGTCTAAAGCGTTTCAAAAGATGCGTTTCAAAAAATTGGTGAGCCAATCCACAGACCCTCTTTCTAGGGTCTGTGGCCAATCAAAACCCAGCATGCATTATGTAACTAGTCTCAGATTCTCCCAATATAACTTGACCTCTCCAAGCAATAGCCAACATTCCATGGTAAGTGACAAACTATATTATTTTAGGGGTAAATAATGGTTATTATTTAACCTGCTGATGGTTATATTAAATTGTTATCGGGTTGTCTTATGACATGAAACTATTACATATGGTTAAACATTGAATTCTCTATCAAAGGTTCACTAGATGACGACATTTTCATTCAAACACTTGCAATAAAATAAATATGTACATGTATGATTTTGTCACAACCCATTGAATAATATAATGTGAGTTTCCACTTTTTGAGTGGCACCTCAGAAGACACACCTCTAGAGCTGAATATCTGGCTTTAATAACAGACGCCTTAAAGAAAGTGTCCAGCAAGCACAACATTGTGCATTATATGTTAGTAAAATAATTATCAAGCCAAAATCGCGAAGTTATATAGAACAATACATCATACTTATCATAAAAATGAATAAAAAACTGCCATCTCTCAACATGCCATTTTTAAAATTTGCAGTGATCGAAAGTCCCGGGATCAATGACGTCATGGTTATTGGTGCTCAAATTTACACAAGTTCATTGTATAACTATGACTTCATTGATGCCGGGACTTTCGATTGCCGCGAATTTTAAAAATGGCATGTTGAGAGTATGGCAGTGTTTATTCGGTTTTTAAGATAAGTATGATGTTTTGTTCTATATTACTACGTGAACTGGGCGCGATAATTCTTTTTCAAACATATAATGCACAATGTTTTACTTGCCGGACACGTTCTTTAAGTCTCTCCTGGCGGAGCAACAGTGACTGGGGCGCGATTTTTTTTACTAATCAACACAAAAATCGCGACCGGGGCGATCAGTAATATGACGCAATCAGTGACTTTGGGATGATCAGTGATATGGGGTTTGAGATTTGGCAGCACAACATCAGCTCCAGGAAGCCAAATACCAAGGATCATGCTAGGTGACAACCTTCCACAAACAGTCTAGATGGATGTTTAGACACGTAGGATGGGCAGTGGCTAGGGTCAATGGTGTGGCTTTATATTTAAAGACAAGTAAAGTCATGACTGATATTATAGCATACTAGGTATTGAACATTTAGCCCAAAATAAGATGAAGATGACTAACAAGAGAGACTTGAAGCATGTCTATAATTCATAACGGATGCAAGTGAAGATGCGAAGTGGTATGTTATATAACGTGAAGATGGTTTAGTGAAAGAAGGCCGTAACTGACATACAGATATTACATTCTTGTTCTCACGCGACGACATAATATGGCCGCATCTGTATTGTTGTGCATAAATAATAGCATTGTGTAGGATATACATTACCGAATATGATACACCAACATGTTCCTGATTTAAGAATAATGCCATGAAATCGGAATTGATAATAACAAAATAAACCACGTAAAGAGAGCTGGATAACCTGATACATCCTACACTAATCCTATCTTTGCTTGAATCCTATAAACTCAAACACTACTAAGGCATGTTTGTATGGTAACCCGGGAGTGGGAAAAACTACGCTATCAATCACACTGTCAATACGAATAATCGGCATAGACATTGATAAACAACTAGACGTCGTCACTTAAATGAATTATTTATATCGGGACCGGAAAGCTTTATTTATTTAGCTATGAATACCATAGTTATGGGTCAAAGTGTTTATGATCCTAACATCTACATATAGTTAGATTTCTTATTAATTTTGAATTTTAAAAATCGGACATTTCTGACAGAAAAATGGATCTTTTGAAAAAGGGGTAGATTTCAAATTACCTCGTTTGAAACTCATAAAATCATTGACCATGCTCGGCACGAAGCTCAATTTCAATGATATGCAGGTAATTGACTGTATCCATTTTTCAATAGGCAATTGTTCTGCTTTCACAAGTATTTGGTGTTTTATCAATTGAAATACGCTGAAAGTGTCACCGATTTTCAATAATGTCATGCCATACCGGATCGGATAAATATTTTTTTAAATATATATTTTTTATTGTTTTTTCAAACACAACTCATTCTGGGACACACTGTATATATTTTCATCCATACTTATTTGCTTTTATTGTTTTTCAAACATATACTATAACATACGAAATAGATATTCATTTATTGTTTATATTTAGTCTATATTTGTTAAGCGTCAGTAAATATTTTTTACAACCGTAAGAAGTAAAAGTCCATCCTCTCTTTACATAGTACAACACACCAATTTATATTTCTATGACACCACTGTATAAGGTTATATGTTGCTAAGAACGATTAAATGCTCAATAAAGATTAATATATCATTTCAAGTAAATCACGTAGTAAACACATGTCAACTTTGATATGATAAACTGCATACAATACCTACTTCTGATATCTGAGATTGAAAATATTATGTTTTGTTTATGCTATCTTATTTTCATGCCAGAAAACAAAAAAGGCATTTAAAACAATATGTGATGCGATCTGTGAAAACCCGCCACATGGTGGCATTTTTCATATTGGAGATATTTATATCATAAGAAAGCTAAAACTGTGCTGATTACAGAACTGTTTCGATCATTTTTGTACGATCACTACAAAAAAAGTTATGAGTGAATGATGATTGTGATGTCACCAAAAGCGACAAATCCACAGCAAAATTTGTTGATTAACAAGTAGTCAGTGTTTTCCTTTAAAACAGTACAATATTGGATATCTTTGAATACGTTCATCAGGCTTGCAGAAATATATAATTGAAATTTTCGTTTTTTAAAACCAATGAATTTTACTCACGATTGACAGTTTTGTGTGTTTACACACTTCATCAGAGTGACCTCTTCTTACCCGTGCTGCTTCCGGTTTAGGGCGCTATTACGGTAATCATTGAGTGGGTGGGGGGGGGGGGGGGGGGGGGGGGGGTGGTAGAATTTAAAAAAAAAAGTTGCCCGATTGGGTGATTGTTTGGACACAGTGTGGCATTATTGGGTGCTTTTGGTGGGCAACTCGGTAGGGTGACAAATGTGGCTACTTTTCGGTCGTGTCCGCGGATTGAGTGGCTCTTGCGCCGCGCTTTAGCATCTTTTTTAGTTGGAAATTCTGAAGTAGCATGGGTCTGAAGAGGTCATTCTGATGAAGTGTGTAGACCATAATACAAGAAACTCTCAATCGTGAGTTTTAAAATGAAATTCTCAATTATACAGTATAAGATTGGTTTTGAATCTTTAAAGGTAGCCACGCAAATACCGTTAAACTTCATCTATAAGCACCCATTGACTAATAGTTAATAAGCAGAGAATAGATAAAAAGGTATGAGCGCCCTCTTTTGATTATAATTGAATGGCTATTATTAAATCAATTTATTTCCAATAAGATAGAGGGCCGTCCATTTATACCGACCCATCAATCATACATGTAGTTATAAAACAGTATCTGACATAGCAGTCCCGTTTAGATCAATTGGTAAAGCCGAAGTTTGGCTAGGGCAATTGTGATCGCAGGTTCCAGATGACAATACCTGGTTCGAATCTCACTTGCTGACTTCTTCTTTTGGAAAGTTTATAAATATTTACGGTGTATATCAAATTCTTAACTTTGTTTTTACCATGAATAAATAGTGAATCTATCTTTGTCTTTAATGTGGGTTTTCCCTCTTTTTTTCTCTCTTTCTACTATTTTAATTTTTAATTTTAATGTTTTAAATCACAATCGTTTATAAATAGTACAAACATTTAAATCAACCTCAACGACTTAGTATTTTTGTGAAGACATGCATGGATGGAGTACAATGAGACAATACGTTGATTATACAATTCACTGCTTTTCAGTTCTGCTACTTATGGTCTTTTGTTAAGTTGTGGTTTTTGTAAGTAGTTGGCCATTGTTGGTTCTAGATGACAATTCCTGATTCGAGTTTTTAGAGACACCATGTATACATGTACATGTACATGTATATGGTTCACAGTTGATCGATACAAGCATGTAGCATGTCTGTAGAATTTGGGGCAGAGCACTTATCAAACTGCTTTGTACATTTCACGGACATAAATTATTCTAATGAGCTCATTAAATGACGTCACTCACATCATCGATATTTTCGTAACGCCAAAATTGTAGGGTTGAAATTCTAGGTCGAGTAAAATGATGTGAGCTTTTGTGAATTTTTTCCCGTATTGGAATATTTTGTTATTGAAAATAGACAGTTCAAATTAAACGTTGGTTCCAAGTTCAACTGACAACTGCAATATGCAGGCAACATTTGAGAAAAAACGATGCCCGACTTTGCAAGAAAGTGTACGGGGAAGTGTACGGGTGAACATGACAAACCAAAACAGTCTAGTAAGTAACCGCCTCCGTGGCGCAATTGGTAAGAGCACTTCTTTAGTGATATAGACACAGTTTCGTAATCCTAAAACTAATCCGTTATAAATCAATAACACGTGGCCACTATACTACCATTTACATGAATGTAATGCATGACCTTCAATACCACGTGAGCTGCTCAAACTACGACATGTTCATTAGGCGTGCAATTTAAAGGCAATCCGTCAAACGTGTGTATTATAGTTCCGAAAAACTTAAACAGACTTAAAAAGATGGATGGTGCCGTAAATCAGTCCTTCGCGTGATTTCTTTTATTATTTCCACTCAGTTTTGTTTTATTTGTTTTGTGCTTTGTGTTTCTCCAAGAATAGGTATGGCACAAACGTGTAATATCGCGTTTCGTTTTTATTAAGCAAACCGGCTTTTACCCGTCTTATAAAAAGCAGGATAAAAGCCGGTTGCTCGTGTGAGAGACGTGTTTTTATTGCAGTTCGATAAACAAACTTGCCGGCTGCCGCTGACCTCATTATAATAAATGCCAGCGAAAGGTCATACACATCTGTTTGCATTTAATTGTCAGGTGATCGTGCATCGTGTGCCCACTTCCGCTTTTCCACCAGCAAACGCGCTGAGCAGGAACCGTGCGTGTTTATACTGACGAAAGACTGCTTTTCCTAACCGGTTTCAACCGCTATTATCCTTGGTTTCGAAGGATAAAAGGCATCTAAAATCCAGGAGAAATAAACCGGTATGAGCGGGCAAATGCCGGTGGTGGTGTTTTTTTACTGGGGGATTTTAATCCGTTAGCAGTCATATGCCTGCTTTTTTTCTTCAGTAAAAACACGCTGAATGAGGACAACAGGCAAACAGTCAAAACGTTTTTGACTGGCCATGGCTTGCGTGTCCAGTTTGATTAAATTTGGTTTCATTTAAAAAAATAAAATAAAAAACCAACGAAAAAGATATATTCCTTGTTCATTCATGATAAAAATAAAACACTGTCAAGAATTTGAAAATTATGACCTTTCCAAAAGAAGAAGTCTTGAAGTGAGATTCGAACCAGGAATTGTCATCTGGAACCTGCAATCACAATTGCCCTACATGTAGCCCAAACTGTCGGCTTTACCAATTGATCTAAACGGGACTGCTATGTCAGATACTGTTTTATAACTACATGTATGATTGATGGGTCGGTATAAATGGACGGCCCTCTATCTTATTGGAAATAAATTGATTTAATAATAGCCATTCAATTATAATCAAAAGAGGGCGCTCATACCTTTTTATCTATTCTCTGCTTATTAACTATTAGTCAATGGGTGCTTATAGATGAAGTTTAACGGTATGTTAGTTAAAAAGTTCTTTGAGGAAAGCCAAACAAAATTGTCAGTTAATTTCGTGGAGACGACCAAACCTATCAATCAGAATGTTTAAGACGTTATTGGACGGAAGATCATTAAATAACATGCTAAGAAAGGGACAAGGACCACACCAGATCATTATAATCAAGCAGCCGAAATAAAATGGACCCTGCTTTGAAGTCACGTTTGTATTCAAGGTGAAGTGTTTGTATAAGCCATTGCATATTGGGGAGTGGTGTGCATTATTAGGTCTTGAAAGTGAGTGGGATATGATTTGAAGTCACGTTTGTATTTAAGGTGAAGTGTTTATATAGACATTTTCATTTTGCGGACAGGTGTGCACTAGGTCTTATAAGCAAATTATATCGATGGGTAGATCAAACGAGGTGTACAGAGGATCATAAACCCCTTACCGAATGTGAATTGGGAGCGGTATTGAAAAAATATTTAGGCCAATTCTTGAAATATTTGAGGATTACTTCGTCATCAACTCAATCCTCCACACCGCCGTATTAACACTTTTCCCACGGCTATTAGTTTTACCATTATACAAAACGGATGTTTTAGAAATAAATTCCAACTTACAAAGTCTTATCTCAGGAATTACTGAACCAATACTAGGCATGTTTGTACTTATTTTAATGCATTTATCATGATGGTTATTCCAAATATGGTCATAAAATTGTGACATTTTTGAAACATTTTGTGAATGTTTGGAATTGTCGTCTGCAGACGCTTGCCGCGTGAAAAGTTTGGAATTGTCGTCTGCAGACGCTTGCCGCGTGGAAAGTGTTAAGAGTTTACGGGTAGTTGCATGTGACATAGTTTTAGTTCATCTCCCTACTTTATCAATCTACAAGTTGTAACCGTAAACATAATATACTTATAATAAATATTCGCATTGTTATTATGATATTGCCCAAATATGATTTGATATTGGGTCTTGGCTTGATTATACATTATCAAGACTGTCTGCTTGCGTATCAGGAATAAGAAACATTATACTGATTGCAAAATTCTTATCATACACATATTTTAGGTTAGAACCAATAATTACAATCACGAATTTCAATCATTTAAATAATGATTATTAAAACACCTCTGTTAGGTATTATTATTTAAGAATTAATAAATAAATTTACTTCAGCTATGACCCTTGATCTTCTTTTCCCATATATATAAATGAAATCAGTTTACACTTAAAAGCATATGACCGGTTCAGCAGACATACCATGTCTAACTATCAACACCCAAAGAAGTCATGCATTTTATTATCGATGTGTACCATTTTGTATTCGCATTTGAAATTGGATGCAAATAGTAAAAGTAGGTGCTCTGTTTCTTTTGCCTGTTGGGCAGCTTTATTATGTGAAACAATTATTCCCGAACCACCTTTAAAAATGATAAAAGCGTCAGTTCGCACTGCAGCTTGATTTGACACTACGTTGCTTGGCAATGAGGTCATTTAGCTTCGGATATATCGCAACATTGTAAAACATCTCTTTCTAATCAAGCATGCCAGTAATAAGTTTTGGAATAAAGATTGTGTTTATTTCGGGAAACTCTCGTGACGCGTGAACGGATGAATGAAACATGATGTATCGCCATACTGGGTTGGTCACGTCCACTGTAGAGTGAGTCGCCAGCGACCGATTCCAGTTCTTTCTACATTTTGTATCAGGAAGATCGCACATGTCTCACTTCTCCCTCTCCTATCTTGCTTCTCTTTCTGAAACCACTCCCTCTCTCTCTTTCCGGCAAAGATCCTTGATCTACATGCGCAACTTCGCCAAGATTTGTGGATCTTTAAATTAATGGAAGGTTTTGAAAAATTCCCGACACTTTGCATATATTTCACCCCAACCCCACCCAATACACCCCACACAATAAATGAAATAAATTGAAATACAAATCTATCAATAAATCACCAATAAAAACGTTCGGACACCATAGCAACGACACGGATTAAGTGAAGTAAGGTGAAATGATCGCAGAAGATAATTATGTGTTTATATTTTAACAACATTGTGATGTTGAATTGTATTATTTTTGCATACTAACAACTAGAAATGGTGGTAAAGAGTGATGGATATCTATGCTAAAATAACCCTCCAAATCATAAATAATTGCATGACTATATAACAGGGAGTAGAATATTGAGGTACACTATCAGGGAATAGAATTTATGCTCACTAATGCTCTCCTAAGAGTTGAGTCTATTTGCTCAAGCATACTAAGAATTGTTTGCATGGTAACTCGGGAGTAGGAAAACAACGCTATCCGTTTCAATATCAATATGATTAATGTGTATCTGGTGAAGCTACACACGTGTTTCTCCCTCGTATACAACAATGTACCTTTTAAGCTTTTTACTTGATTATTATGAGATTTGTAGCTCCAGCCATACTGACTTTTTTTAATCACCAATTCTTCAAATATTTCGAAATATGTTCATATTGCGTTACACATTAATACAAAGCTGATGTGTTCTTCTTATATTCTAACGATATCTTATCTATAGCAATCACTTGTTTCAGTGCTCAGCCACTCGCGCATTGAGAATGACAACTCCTTATATTCTGAAGCAATTGGCTAAACACTGAAACAAGTGATTGGTACACATTTGGTATCTATGAAAAGGTAAAGCTCAGCTGTTTATTGGTATGTAATATAATATGAACATATCACGAAAAACAGGAACAGGCGATTGAAACAAAAATCAAAACTTTCTTGAGGGGTTTAGTTCTGGTAATTGTAATTTACCAGGTTTCATCTATAATCCATAAGAGGGTGACTACAGGTTTTCCCGAAACTGATCAGCACATTCTGCGTATCCCTTCACCATGCACACAATGGTACTCACCATGACATCGGCTCTAACCATGTAGTAACTGATTAAGGACTCTTGTAAACATCCCCCGGTGTTGTGACATGTTGGCTATAATTGAGCCAATTAAGTCTGTGTTACAGGCCATGGTCAGGCCCGTCAAATCCCACAGTTTTTGAATCGAAAAAAGGGGCTGTAGACAACTTATAATGCACGGCATTATTACGTCAAATTTCATAGCACTATTCTCAAATTTATTGAAAATGTTTAAACATGTTTACATTTGGACGAGTCAACCAGGGTCACATCAATTTAGGTATTGTTCGAAGAATTCAGATGGAGCGTGATTGCTAAATAGAATATCTTTACTATTGTAAAGTAAGAAACTGTACGTGATAGCCATCTTAAAAGTTATATCACAATCCATATCACATCTTTACTTACACCCCTTAAGGATAACACACATAGAGGGTACACAATACTATATCAGTGATAGATATAATAGCATTTTTATCAAGATAGCGTGGTAAGAGTCAAATTGTGTACATATTTCGCATGGGAATTAAGCATATGGATCCTTGTACAACTACAAGCGCAAATAGCCATCTAATACAAGTGGCAACTTTCTTGGCACGAAGATTGAAAAGTTGATTACCATATTGGTAACACGCCAATATTTCCATTGATACAATAAATGGCTTTTCACCACCGTGTCTCTGATTACCAATTCAACTGTAGTTTGTTTTCGTTCAGGGATTTGAAGCAGTAATATAAGTATGCATCTACAGTATCCTAAAAATCTGTTATACTTCGGTTAATAACTAAAAGTATAGATCAAATGTCTAAGTACATCTACACGAAATGAAAAGCCCTTCGTTCCAACTAGTCTATATTATCCATTAAACGACATCGATACAGAAATTCAGTTATCGATGCGAGTCTTATCACCTGCGCTGCAAGCCTGCAACATCGAAATTGTACGATGTGTTATAGCAATCTTAACAACAATCCTCATTGATAAAACACATTTACACCAGACTTCAACAATGATCTGATAAAAGCAAAGTCTACAGCAAGAGAAATGGAATATACTTTCCCACAGACGCTTATGGCAAACATTTTTAACAACAATTGAAGCATTGCAGATACAGATTGAAAAGTGAGATTTTGCATTATTCTGAGGTCGATGACTGACTGAAAAGACATTATCTCACCATATACGTTAAATTGTTAAGAAAAAACTTTCTAATCGACGAAAGGGTAGTGAAGTGATGTGGACTTAAGTGTCAATAAAGATAAGGACCAGAAGGTTGGCGGAAGAATGGGGTCGGCAAAATTCACTCATATTGGGTACGTGGCATTCCTATGATAATCTCATTCTTCCAGTGCACTAAAAAAATCACAGTGTTTCTAATTTTAGAAAAAAACTTATCACAAAAATTGCGTAATTTCACCTTTTTTCCTTACTTCCTCAAAATACATGTTATTTGATAAATGGCATTGCCATTGCTTTACAAGTTAAAGTTTTCAAACTGATTTTCCAATGATAAGTTATTGATAGAGTCCTCTTTATAAATACAGTATAAAATAAGCATCAGTGTTTCTATTCTTAGAGACAATTATGATAGTTTTTCCAATTTACGAGGTATTTTTCACCTAAAAGATGATTTTTTTTTGATGTTCAGTTTTTCAGTTGGACAGCGGTTTCAAAATAAATTTGCATTGCAATCACAACTAACACCCCTTGGCCCCATGTAAGCAAAAATAAAACCATTGAGTTCTAGCTTCTGTATAATAAAAACACTCCAACAATGTTAATGTTATTTGGGGCATATGCTCCTATTTTAGCATTTCTAGATAAGGCCCATAATATGCTCAATAGAATTCGGGGCCATCAAAATTCACCAATATTGGGTCTGTGACATTTCTATTATAAACTGTTTCTACTCCTGGTGTGCTAAACAAATTACAGTGTTTCTACTTTAAGAAAAAAAATCATAAATAATCTTATAATTTCCCCATTTTCTCCGATTTGCAGATGAACGTTTTTGAATTAATTGATTTGCCATTCCTAACTACTTGCAGATTTACAACTATTATTTTGAAAAAAGAGTGTCAATAAAGTTATCTTCTTAATACTTTAAATAAGGTAGGCCTATGGGTGGTTCTATTTGTTTTGAGAAAAAAAGAATGTAAAAAAAAGAAAGAAAGTATTTTAATGCTTATAAGAACTGTCTACACGCCTTAAAAGCTCTCCATGGAATAGAACTTTTCACGAACTTCAATAAAACTCTCTGAAGTTATCATTTTATACATAGTTTAAGCAATATTATAATGTCACGCTCCTTTACATTGTTTCTAGGTAATTTCAGAATTATACAAAAAGATGATTTTAAAACACATGCTGTTGTTCATCAAAACATACCAAACCCAATCTTAATCGATCATTTTACAATATATTCTATAACCTAACTCATCATAGCAAAGGTGATTTACAGCAGCAGTTCAACTGTAGGCCTAGAATTTTCATAACTGCACTTTTTTCTCTCCATGGGATAGGTACTTCATATTGATTCATCATTGTTAGAGGGTTGTGTCAACGGATTTCACACTACACATATACCTTACACATTGGTATCGAAATATTCAATACTTCACTAATACATGTATGTGAAGCTCATCCGAGGTATAATACCTTTCCAATTTTTCTGAAATTACATTATGCTATATCACTTGCCTTTACCGATGTATTGGTGGATACATTATGTTTACCATACACAAGTTCTTTTTACACTCTTTTTTGCTCAAATAGAATGTAGATGTCTCTCGTCACTTATAAAAATCAAATGACTTTACCAGGAGTCAAAAAAAATTCAACTGCAACTTAGGACTATCATAAACAACTGTTTTGGTTTCCTTCCTATGTACATTTGCGTGCCAAAATGAGGTCTAGAAGTGGATTTTAAAAGAAACCCTCCCTTATCTTTGGACCAATAACATCCATGTTAAACTGCTCACAAATGTCTTTAAGTTGTTAAGCTTCCGACGCTGTTTTTCTTTGTCAACAAGCATAGATCTATGTCTTTAAACATTAATGGGTGCTGGTACTATAGTCAATATCTTCGTAAACAGCTGTTCGGATTTCATGCCTCGCAGATATGAAATTGACTCAAAACTCACCATTCCTTCCGATCATAGTTTTTGACACTGACCTTAAAACAGTGTCAAAATATTAGATGCAGTACGGTCTGAATTAGTTTATTTAGTATGGCAAGTACCCCTTCAATCTAGAAACACTGTAATTGTGATAATCAAAACACATTGACTTATATTTTTGTTTGTAAATTGACTTTTTATCTAAATGGATTTTAGCACAACCCACATATCTTTTCCAGTTTAGGCCATTTTGAATGTCATACACATAATTATTTTTTTCATTGAAAGTACCCTTTGAAATTTGTCTATGTTTTGACCCAGTGTTTCTATAACATAATAGTTAAAACACAATGATTTTATTTCATACCTGTGAGGGGCCATGGCTCCTCTTTATAACCAACATACAAACTAACACCTGAACCACTGTCCAACTGAGAACAGCAGACATTTGAAACATCACTTTTTGACATAAAAACATGGACAATTGAGGAAAAAATAAGAACTCTCATTGTTAAAAACTAGAAACACTGCATGTCTATTATTTGATAAAATATAACAAGAAATATGTTTGCTATATGCCAATAAAAAATGGATGTGGAAGTATTTACATGCACATGATGGGAGTGCCATTTGTCTTTGCTCATGATTTGAAAAGATCATTTCCTAGGTGTCAAATTTGTGAAAATTGAACTGCGTGTATAATATAATCTAGAAAAACTGAGATTTTTTTATGCCCACCATGAATGATGGTTTGTCTAAAGGTATTCATAGACTTAATATGAAACAAATTTGCCGACCCCCTTCTTCCGAAAATGTCCCAAATCTGCTGGTCGTTAGCTTTATTTACACTTAAAGTCCATAATCCAAAGACGGTTGGTTTGAGTTTTGATAAATAAAAGTGTTGTTCATACAAAATTAGGAGTGGAGATTATATTAACGAGCAAATTAATGAATAATTCGCATTATATAAATAGCTACTGTCTCAGAAGTATCAACATACAAATTGAAGAATAATTTCCAATCTTTATATCTGTCTTGTAATTTAAAAATCTTCCACTGATTAGAGACTGAGATACACCGCAAGTTGTTATAAATTTAGTAATTTGATTGGTGAAAGTGCTTGTTATTTTAACACACTTTAACATATAAATAAAGAAGGCCGTGTTTACCCCTTAAGATTGACACATCTTTCATCAATACATGGACTCCCTCCCATTGTCATTTGTATTTTCAGGAAAAAATCTACAGTTAAGCCCAC
>JAYJML010000336.1:0-43979 GCA_035610835.1 Ophiura sarsii | reverse complement strand
CCCGGCAACCGCCGGTTCCGTGGGGTTCCGTGCGGTTGCAGCCGGTTTGTCGCACGGTGGGCCGTTTCCCGTCTGTTGAACACGTTGTCGGGGACATTGCCGGCCATCCGCGCCCGGCAGGAAGTTTGACCATTCTCAAAACTCTTGCCGGGTGAGTAAAAGCGGCGGCAAACGGTAGGAGCCCGATTTGAGGACGGTATACAGACGGCGCACCCGTTTCGCGCCCGTTCGCAGGGCGGTAAAGGTAGGCGGCCACCTTACTGTCTAATAGAAAAACAACTGAGTCCAAACAATCAGGAAAAAATGCCAACGGGCTCATTGATTTTTGTTGGTGGTCACCGGGTCCATACCGTTATATACCGGGTCTATGCGGGGTCCTCACCGGCCTGGTACCGGGCTCACTGTCCTCATATGTGGCTAGCTTACCGTTCTCGCCGGGTGCATAACACCTCCTCACCGGTCCTTGGTCCATACCGCTCTACACCGGGTCTGTACCGGGTTCTCACAGGCCTCATACATGTCTAGCTTACCGTTCTCACCGTGTCCTCACCGTGTGCATACCACCTCCATACCGGCTCCTCTTTTTAAGCTGAGCGCTCAAACTCGCCGCTTCATTTGCATTCCGGAATTCGTACGACCAACATCTATAATACTCTCTAAATGTAAAAGAATAAAACCTCACTCTTTTGAGAGCTCTAGGAGGGACGGCTCTTCTAGGAAGTGAAGTTCACTCTTTTCAGATTGATTTTTCACTCTTTTCAGATTGATTTTTCACTCTTTTCGAAGTGATTTTAACTCTTTTTAGAGTGATCGCTCCTAAAGCTCTCGAAAGAGTGAGTTTTAGCTCTTTTACATTTAGAGAGTTGCAACATGCCTGTTAACCGCGAACGGTTACCAGGCTGAATGCGGCCATTCGCAGCCCGCGTCGCTAAGATGGTCGACGTCCACTACCGTCCATCACCGCCCTGCGAATGGGTGTGAAACGGGTGCGAAACGTGTGTGAAACGTGTGCGAACGAGTGCGCCGTCCTTATACCGTCTTCATACCGGGCTCCTATCGTTCGCCGCCGCTTGTACTCACCCGCCAGGAGTTTTGAGCATGTTCAAATCTCCGGTGGTCGGCAAAGTCCCCTGAACGTGTTCAACGGACGGGAAACGGCCCACCGTGTGTGCCGCCGTCCGCACCCATTTTTCACACGGTAGGGGGCCGCTCAGCTTACACGGATACATGTGATTGCCCCATAAACAATGATATGCGGTCCAACCGGGCGGAATCGGCGGTTGCCGCGCGGTCGGGTTTTGATGTGCTCCCTAATTGGTATTTTCAATTGATTATTAAAATCGTCATCAAAGATTTAAACGTGGAACATGAACCAATAGTAGCCTAATTGTCATTTTCAATTGGTTATCATAATCGTCCTCAAAGACATCCACGTGGAATTTGAACAAATGTTTATTTAAAACCATTGAACTCCGGGTCTGTTTGCCTTTCAGAGGAAGAACTAAATAACATGCACCTTCCTTTGGCTCAACATATGGCTTCTTTATAGGAGCACTATAAAGCTAAAAAGGGGTCATAATACACGGGAGTCTGTAGAACACCCATAGTTTGTTTATGTTCAGCGAGACAGACAAACAATTTGACACCTTATGTATGTGATTTGGACAGTATTTATATTTGACCCCAACGTGACCGTTGCTTTATAAGGGACGCACCATTAGATACTCAGGGGGGGGGGGGGGGGGGGGGCATGGAATTTTTCTAAAAACAACAACAACTTTGCCCACTATCCAGGAAAAAAACTTGCCCATTATCCAGAAAAAATAAACACTTTGTATTTTTGATCAAGAATGTCAAGTTGAATCCTAGCATAGGAAAAAGGCCATGTCAGCAAAGAAGTCCTGGGCCGTTTTGTTCGAAACACAGAGTTTGGATGTGGCAGCTGTAATTCGTGTGTACAGGCGTTCTGAATTTCCCCTATTACGATTTAAAAACACTTTATTGCGTAGAATAGGGTAAGTTAGAAACAATTTAATAGCACATGCCTTCATATGTACATGTTATACTACCAACCAAATGATATATAATATGTAGACCATACATTCTCTTGGCCTGGTGATAGAACAACTCTCAAATGTGCAGGTTTCCTTAATAAAATATACACAAATATAAGTGTCAAAGTAATGAAAATAACATTGGATTTGGAATTTAAAACTCATCGTCTTAACTAATAATCCATTTCTGAAGTGTCCATTTGATCGGCGCCAAAAGACCGAGTAGGGCACGCGTGCTACCCTATGTGACTCGCTGTGCCCGTATAGCGTATAGCGAATACCGAATAGCGTATAGCGAATATCGTATACCGTATACTCCTATGTGAACCCAACCTTAAGGCTTCTACATCGTGTATCACCAAACTTGACTTCATTGATAGAAAGGTTTTGGTGTTTAACAGTCATTAAGGTCAATTTGGGTGGGCCACGCATTGGTATTATACACCTATCAGTTGTAAGACGCACTGGTGCATCACTTTACCGAGGTGCGTCAACTTCACATGTACCATGACGCACCCTGTGTCAAAAAAACGACGGACCTTTGTCATCCAAATGCGCACCCTCAGTCAATTTTTGGACGCATTGGTGGATTCTGACGGACCATGACGACGCACCCCGTCTTGGTCTTAGAAATGGGTAGCGTTTTTTATTTGAATCTCCTGCCGCACATCCCCGACCAAATCCAAGTCTGGGGCCTGTCCTCCTACCTCTGCTGTTGTTAGATTGTTCTGCGCTTGTGCGGTATAGCGCAATGCTGATCCCCTATCTTATACGTGACACTTCTCTCAAAATGAAAAGTTCTCGGTCTACTGTCGGTTCCTTGTTTTTTTCCGTTTGCCAAACTTTTGCACACTTGCAATGGCGATGGAGTGATTTCAGGCATTTTAGAACATGCGGTATAAAATATCGGAAAAGTGGTGTTTGCGTTATTAAAGTAGAGCCTGGTTAGTGGTATAGTATAACATATATTTAAAGGTCGTATTTTGTTGTTCGTAAAAAGATGTACATTGTGACGCACCCATGTAAAGTGACGGATCTTGACGCACCCTCCGTCAAATTATTGACGGACCAAAGGCTGCCACTGACGTACCCTCCGTCAAGAATGTGGTGGTAAACGACATACCCATGACGCACCTCACCCGGGGGTCGTATAGCGCGTCTTACAACTGATAGGTATTAGCGTGAATACAGGGGTATGTATCTCTATCAATGCGCATATGCGCATACAACAACAAATATAGCGCACTCTATGGCGTAGGCAATAACTGAAACCAGAACTGTCAATCGTTCATTTGTAATATCAGGTAACAGGATAACCACATCAACACCACGTGGTTATCAACTCGAAACTTCCTATTCTTCTATTTACATAGATTTATTTGTAACCGTTATGATACACTGTTACAAGGTCGGCTACACGTACACGTTACTGATGATAAATACATTACAATGTTGGGTGAAATGCGTACAACGACTTTCATTGGCTAACATGTAATCTTAATGTATAGGTAGTTTGTAAGACCCGCCCACTGACGATATAATTACGCGTATTAGTTATGCATGATTTTTCCTGTTGATGCACACAGTTAATCGCATTGAATTGCAATTAGCACTACGACGAACCTTTTGATTGGCAGGCTACAGTAGCCAATAACAGCCCCATGATACTAAAATATCTATCCGGTTGAAGCATCGATAAGTGATAAAGGCAGCCTTTTCGACTGATTCATGTTCATACTCTGATATATCGCAACAAGTTCTTTGCTCTGAAGAAGAAACGATCAACGGATTGTGGTAAGTTCATTTAATATTTTAAATTGTAGGTTTTATTTTTAGTTGTAGGTTATAGGAGTTATTATGCAGTGAACAAAAAAGTTACTTACTCCAGAATTATAGCTTCTTTATACAAATGCTAAACTACAGGGTGAGTCCAAAAAAACCCCTGCAATAGTGGAAAGAAGCCATCTTGTTTTCAAAACCATGTTGATGTTTGAATCTTTTTTAAACTGATAAAAATACCATATATGTTACTAATTTCATGTGGAAAAAAATGAAGTCAATCACATTTTTCGTTTGCCTTTGGTGAACCTTTTTACCCATCCACCCATTTCACACGCTTGTCCACGAAACACCCAAAACACGCATAAGATTGCAAAATGCGTCTCTCATTAAAATTTGAACATTCAAGTAAATTTGTGACGTTGTTGGAATTTAATACATCCTTTCTTGTTTACATGGGGAGATAGAATAATAAATTTACATTCATGAATTGCTTATAATCATGATAATGTTCTAAATGTTAATACAAATCAAGTTATTCCCAATTTCTTTTGGCGGGATTTTCAAATGGGAACATGAAATGTGTGCAATTTTAATTGAAAATCACTATGCTCGTGGACAAACAAGTAAATAGGGTTGTACAGCAAAAAGATTCACCAAAGACAAAAAAAAATGCGATTTTGACTTTTTTTCACATAAAGTTAGGAACAAATATATAATTCTTGCAACGTTTAAACAGTTTCAACTTCAACTTAGTTTTGAAAACAAGATGGCTTCTTTCCACTATTGCAGTTTTTTGACTCACCCTGTATATTAACTTGCACGTGAAGTTTCACTAAATATTATTGCAGTTATGAGTCCTATACCAAATCAGTCCGTTTTTCATTTTCGCATTTTTGTTTGTGAACACGCAACATTGGTTTATCAATAGGCAAATGATTGCCTAACTTGCATCGACAATTCACCGGTGATAATAATGTCACGGATATAATTCATTTTTGGCGCCCTCACTGATTCAGTTGAGCACTCTCGCTGGATTAGTAATTACTGAGATTCCGATATCATTGGAGTGCCGAACAATAAAGATGGACGGCGATTGTCAAGTGATTGAAAGTAAATAAAAGCAAACTGTTGTGTTATAATAAGTAAGGATTAAAAGCGAGTGCTTTATCTTTAAGGACTAGTTACCAAAGTGACGGATTAGAAGGTAGCCTAAATGGCACAATATGACGCCGATTGGGGATACCTAATTGAACAGCCCTTACACGTTCCTGTCGCGCTGTCCTGCGTGTTTAAAACAAAGTGTGAAAATGGAAAACGGACATTGATTTGGTTTAGAACTCAGAACTTTGTTAATATCCAGTCGATCTTCTCATGCAATAGCTCATATGGAAGAGGAGAATTTGTATGCAAGAGCTATAGTGTTGGCGTTAAGAACGCATTCAAAACCTGGTAAGTTACTTTTTTGTCACTGTACATACACAGTGCAACAGAACATAAATTAAACCATCCATTTAATGTCTCATGAGTGTTGTACAGCTATGAAAATTGAAATACCACATGTTTTCAATATTTGCATTCGGAACAGGTTTGGTTTCAAATATTCTTTGTTGTCCTTGTATGATTACCAGCATTGTCATAATTATTATTCAACCTGATTTCAGATTGGCTAATACTCGGGTATCACTATATAGCCTAGTCCAACCATCAGAAGGCTGTTTGCTGTCATGGACTAGACTGAGTACATAGGCCTTTATTATTGTGCTTGTACTCCCCTGTCAGCACGTGGCCCTCTTAAAATGTTTTTAAACAACCTATGACTGCACACAGCTGAATGTTATATTCTAGTATCTTGAAGCGCGAATTTCAAAACATTGGTCCCTTAGCGTCGGCATGTCTTTGAAAGCTGCTTCCATTGTTTGCCTGCGTGGCTGGGTAAATATTGATAGATTTGTGTTTGTGCACAGATGTTTAAAAAAACATTATTGTTGTAAGAAAATGATGCAGCGTGAATCTTAGGTTTTAATTATTACAGCAAAAGAAAAAGGAAATTGAAAAAATGTGGCTTGACCATTTTATTAAGCATAATTTAAGGATTAAACTGATGCTTTACATAACTTAATTGAGCATACGAATGGTGGTTCAAAAATATTCCAATTAACATATAATTATTTAATTAATGACACGCGTAAATTGATTACACATCAAAAATGTTAACAAATGACTTGACAGTGATGTTTGGCTGACCATAAACATCTTTCTCCGTTATTTTAGTGTTTATAGCATGTTCAATTCATAAAAGAAAAAACAACAACCATTTTTAATGTATATTTTGAATTATGTTAATACGTTAAAACATACGTTAGGCGAAATCATTTTGGCCGATAACATGGTTAATGCTCTGTCGCACATAGTCTATTTTTTTCAAGACCGATCTTCTATGGGTCCATGCACATGCAGTGATTACAGCGATTACAATTAACATATCAATTGGGTCACTTGTGGTCGTTGAGCATACAAGAGAACACATTAAGACATGCCCCGATCTTGACCGGACTTGCATCTTGTGCCCATGAGACAAGAATGAAATTCAATCATGACTTTAGGGTCAAAGGTCAAGAAAGGGTCAAGGGGGTCAAACATAATCTTCCACTACTAGAGGGCTGAAATTTAAAAAGCATAATCATCAATATAGAACATTTTTACATATTGTAAGATAAATGTTCTATGATAATATCCGTGACCTGTGATCACAATAAGCTCTAGTTTCTTTTTTTGGTTTGCTTTCTTTACGCGCTTTGATCTTGATGTAAAGGCGTTTTATAAATATTCATTTCTATATATTGTATTGTATTGTATTTATTACAGGCAAAATTATTGACAGCTGCAACATGGGCAATTCAAATACTGGCAATATTGAGGGTGATGGAGATATCAATGTAGGCAGTTATAGTTTGAAGGCAGCACCTTTATCGATAAGAGCAGCAGACGCAGCGCCAGAAGCTGGAGTGACGTTTTTTTCCAAAAATGCTACAAAGTATCTTTTTTTTGATGCGATATTCAAATCTGCTCATAGACTTCTCCGGGAACTACACGGTACCACTGCGAAAGGTCAGACACTGTCCGCGTTTACACAAATCTTGCTAGAAATGGGAACTAACCTGACGACAATGGGAAAATGGTTAGACGACAACAAGAACGACATTGCAAAGCTTGAAGGTATCGATGCAGTGTATTCTGAGGTTAAGACCACAATTATAACCCCACTTAGAGAGGTAAGTTACAGGGTTAAACGTTATTTTTGTAAACATATTAAACTGTTATAACCACAAGATATATTTATCATAAAATAAGATTTACACCGTGACTTTCATATTTCAAATGGAAACCATCCAAATTATCTGTACTTTCCCAAAGCACCCACATGAGTTTACTAGTCACGGTTGTTCCCGTGCTTAGCCAATCGGAGGCCTTGTGTGGTTACCACGGCAACCAGATTAAAATAACACAGGTTTTTTTGAAACGTCGCGATTTAAGCTTAAATTCGATATTATAACACTAAGGGGTAAGCCCACAGTGACATAGAGAAAATTTGGTTTCAAAATGTATTCCGTAAATACCATACACCACCCTTAAAGGAGCATAAAGAGATCCTTCGTGGAGAGAGCCCTCAATTTTTACAGATACACAATATATATATACATGTATATACGTAATGCTTACATATATGTACTAACTACAACCCAAAATTATAGATCTTAATTTGCAATATTTCATGTGAAATTTATGGATTTGATAGTGATTTGAATTTCGATATAGATCCTATCGAAATTCACCAAATTTATATAAAAGGCCACAGATGGCTTCTAAATACATATTTGTTTCATGTTTATTCGGGATAACCTTGACCCCACCCATGGGGTAATACGTGAAGCATAGTCATACCTCCCTGATTCAATTGGGGGTGATTTGTAATCAAAATGCAAAAAAAAAATTAATAGCACTATCATGCCTTCGGAAATGCTGAGAAAAAGTATTTATTTACGATTTACTGATTTATTAGAAGAAATTATTACATGAGAGGGTTTTTATATATGTATATGATCTATCTCAACAAGGTTATGAATGAAATTAATTTTAAAACTCTCTATGTACGTTGACTTGTTTAGGTCATTACAATAATGAATCATTTAAGGCTGACCAATCCTTTTCAGGCTCTGCTCTTCTTTGGTGGGTCAAGCCACCAATGTTGCCTTGTGTTATTTTTGTATTGATATATTGGTGAATAAATTAAACTTGATTACTAATGATAATTATGTATTACTACCGTTTCATATCACAGGGACGAAAAGCTCTAAAGAAACTCTCTGCCGAGGTCAGAAAGCAAAACAACAGTAATCACCTACATTGATTTGAGAAAGGCCTTCGACACAATCCACCGTGGCAAAATGCTGAAAATTCTGCGAGCTTATGGAATACCAAAACAAGTCGTTGAAGCAATCGGAGGAATGTACGAGAATACCATGGCTAAGGTAAAATCACCTGACGGAGAGACTGCACTGTTTGAAATATTGGCTGGAGTTCTACAGGGAGACACACTCGCCCCATATCTGTTTGTAATTGTGCTGGACTTTGCCCTGAAGATAGCCATAAAGGGGAGAGAAGAAGAGCTTGGTTTTCATCTTGACACGCGTAGAAGTAGGCGAATTGGGCCAGAGGTGGTGACAGACTTTGACTTCGCCGATGACATTGCATTGTTGTCAGAGAAATTTCATCAAGCACAAGATCTGCTGCAAAGAGTTGAGACATCAGTAGCAAAGGTCGGTCTCAAAATGAATGCTAGCAAGACCAAGTTCATGTCATATAACCAGAGTCAGAAGGGATCCATACAGACAAATGATGGCAACAAGCTGGAGGAATTTCAAGATTTTAAATATCTTGGTGCCTGGATGGAGAGTACGGCAAAAGACATTAAGCAACGCAAAGCAGCAGCGTGGAGAGCGTGTGGCAAAATGAACAAAATATGGAAGTCAACTCTATCCCGGAAACTCAAACTTCGCCTGTTTGCCTCAACGCTGGAGTCAGTTCTGCTATATGGATGCGAAGCTTTGACCATTACTCCCAAGCTACAGAAAGAGCTAGATGGCTGCTACAACAGAATGCTGCGAGCAGTACTCAATGTCAACTGGAAACAACATATACCAAACACCCAACTGTATGGTGACCTCCCCAAAATAAGCCAGAAGATCCGTAAGAGACGAACAAGGTTTGTTGGCTACTGTTACAGAAGTGAGGAGCCAGTATCCAAACTGGTGCTGGATCCCCAAACATGGCAAAAGAAAGCCGGGACGACCTGCTCTGACATTTATCGATCTACTCAAGCAAGATACTGGACTGGAGACGAGTAGCATAAAGACAGCAATGAACGACAGAAGAGTGTGGAGAAACATCGTAGATCGGAGACACGCCCCGAATTAAGCAAGTAAGCAAGTGTCATTAATCATGGTTCATGTAGTAATGCATAAGAAGAGCTTCATGCTCTATAATACATGGTAGACTGTCTGACCCAACTGTCTAAGTCGATAAGAAATTAACACACACAACAACAACAAAAAAGATAACAAAAGTAAAATCCCTTGAACGAGACAATCCACCCCAGAATGCATATGAGGCTCATTTGTTTAATGAAATGAATATACATATACATATATAAAGTAAAAACCAAATGAAAGAAATGGAGAAAATCCCTACTTTTTGTTTGTTTAAAAACTAAGTAAAAGTCATTACAAAAACAAATATTAAAAAAAAAGTTTAAAAAAAGTACTATTTCCACTGATTGTGCAATCAATTATTACGCAATATCCAAAAACAACCCAGAATGAGTCATCTTTCTATAAATAGAAAGATCTCTACAATGACGACATACGTACTCCTGATAAATTGCTCAGGAAACCTACTCAAAGGTGACCTCTTATACTACTGCCGCTGCAAAGAGCAAAAGGCTGTTTTGGCTGCTGTGTCTCAGATTGGTTTTCTTTTCCCGATATGGATTCCTAGCGAGGCCAGACATTTGCTGATCGTGGTGCTATAAATCCCCCTGCTTCCGACTTCAACGTGAAAGTAGTTTCCAGACCATCCATTATTTTCACATTCTGCTACAAGGTCTTGGTATTTGCATTTCTTCCTGGTGAAAGCATTTGTAAGGTTTTCCTCTGCTGGGACTGTCAATTCAATGATGATGACATTTTTAGTCTGAGTTGAGAAAATAGTAATGTCAGGTCGTTTGGCCGTCTCAACAATTTCCTGGAGGAAATACTATCTGCGAGTGCTCTTCATCCACCAGGAGTTTCCAGTCTCTGGCATTTTTTAAAAATGGCTTTCTGTACGGCAAGACTGGATTACGGTATTTTAATTGTGCCATCTGCTTTTTGGATGCTCTGGTAGGACTGAAACTTTGAGACTGGGATGTTGATGGTGTGTTGTTGCTTGCTTCATCGACATATGGTATCAGTCCTGATACAATTGCTCTAAGTGTTTGGTCATGGCGCCAATTGTACCTTCCATATTCTAAGGAAAAGCTGCAACAGTTCAGGATGTGGAGCAGGGTACAATATAATTTAACAGAGACATTTGTGTTCAGGTCATTTCCAGTAGCTGACGCCATCATCTAAATCAGCAATTGCGTGTGGCCAGGAAAACCCAACTCGTACTTTTTGAAAAGGCTCTAGCTCAAAAAAATGCCGGTTACCCCCCCCCCCCCCCCCCCCCCCCCATATATGAGTGGTTGAGTTAGTAGTCATGGCTTTCATCTTCAAGTTTAAACCAAATTTCAAGATACCAGTTTCTTATAACGTCGAGAAATATCCATTTTAAAATTGTGCATTTCACGTGTAAACCTATGGGAGATGTATTTGGTGGTGTGCAACCATAAGAGAAAGACCAAAGAAGAAGCCCACCAGGCATGCATACATATAGCTGTCAATGAAAAAAAAAATCTACCTAAACCATCTGAAGACAAAGTTTGAAAAGCCTTTGGTGAGAAACTGTATGATGAAGTAAAATAGGTGGCTGTCCAGATGGGCAACTAACCTATCTAGAAAATCATGTTTACAAGCAACTTGTTAACCAATTTGGTTTCAAACCAACATCAACTGGGAAGAAGAATCACAAGCAGCACTCCTCAAGACAGCAAAGGAAATTAAGACGCTTGAAAAAGGATGTGAGGGATGATAACAAGACTCAATCCCTCCGTCTGAAGAGAGATTTCCTGAAACTTGTTAGACTTCATAACAAAGTTAGAAAACTAGTGCTGAAGTCTCAAGAGAAAACAGCTGCAAACAAAGCCCAACAGCAATTTCGACAGAACCCGCACAAATATGCCACAAACATGTTGAATCTCCTTAACAGAGAACTCATAAATGCCACCAACGACTTCCTCAAATGGTCAAGAACCATGAAAGCCAAGCCGGTTAAAATGTAAATCTCATGCCATAAAGAAAGTGGTTCCGAATGCAGACCAGAAGCGAAGAGGCCATAAAACACAATACATAGCCTACGACCCACAACTAACAATTGATGGTCAGAAAATCACATATCCACAGCCAAACAATGAGATTCCTTGGGAATTTAATCTATGAAGACCTGAAGAATGATAAGATCAGACAAATGATTACCAGCAATTTGTCTGCTATGTTGGACTTAACAGATGCAAGCGAATTGAATGGTATCATGAAAATGTGGATCTACAATCATGTGATCATCCCAAAAATGGTATGGGAATTTACCATCTACAACTTCCCAATCACCTATATTGAGAAACTGGAGATAACCTGCACAAAGCATCTGAAGAGATGGGCAGGAGCAACCAGAAGCACTACCAACAGTGCTTTATACAGGTCCAGAAAACGCTACGGCCACACGCAATTGCTGATTTAGATGATGGCGTCAGCTACTGGAAATGACCTGAACACAAATGTCTCTGTTAAATTATATTGTACCCTGCTCCACATCCTGAACTGTTGCAGCTTTTCCTTAGAATATGGAAGGTACAATTGGCGCCATGACCAAACACTTAGAGCAATTGTATCAGGACTGATACCATATGTCGATGAAGCAAGCAACAACACACCATCAACATCCCAGTCTCAAAGTTTCAGTCCTACCAGAGCATCCAAAAAGCAGATGGCACAATTAAAATACCGTAATCCAGTCTTGCCGTACAGAAAGCCATTTTTAAAAAATGCCAGAGACTGGAAACTCCTGGTGGATGAAGAGCACTCGCAGATAGTATTTCCTCCAGGAAATTGTTGAGACGGCCAAACGACCTGACATTACTATTTTCTCAACTCAGACTAAAAATGTCATCATCATTGAATTGACAGTCCCAGCAGAGGAAAACCTTACAAATGCTTTCACCAGGAAGAAATGCAAATACCAAGACCTTGTAGCAGAATGTGAAAATAATGGATGGTCTGGAAACTACTTTCACGTTGAAGTCGGAAGCAGGGGGATTTATAGCACCACGATCAGCAAATGTCTGGCCTCGCTAGGAATCCATATCGGGAAAAGAAAACCAATCTGAGACACAGCAGCCAAAACAGCCTTTTGCTCTTTGCAGCGGCAGTAGTATAAGAGGTCACCTTTGAGTAGGTTTCCTGAGCAATTTATCAGGAGTACGTATGTCGTCATTGTAGAGATCTTTCTATTTATAGAAAGATGACTCATTCTGGGTTGTTTTTGGATATTGCGTAATAATTGATTGCACAATCAGTGGAAATAGTACTTTTTTTAAACTTTTTTTTTAATATTTGTTTTTGTAATGACTTTTACTTAGTTTTTAAACAAACAAAAAGTAGGGATTTTCTCCATTTCTTTCATTTGGTTTTTACTTTATATATGTATATGTATATTCATTTCATTAAACAGATGAGCCTCATATGCATTCTGGGGTGGATTGTCTCGTTCAAGGGATTTTACTTTTGTTATCTTTTTTGTTGTTGTTGTGTGTGTTAATTTCTTATCGACTTAGACAGTTGGGTCAGACAGTCTACCATGTATTATAGAGCATGAAGCTCTTCTTATGCATTACTACATGAACCATGATTAATGACACTTGCTTACTTGCTTAATTCGGGGCGTGTCTCCGATCTACGATGTTTCTCCACACTCTTCTGTCGTTCATTGCTGTCTTTATGCTACTCGTCTCCAGTCCAGTATCTTGCTTGAGTAGATCGATAAATGTCAGAGCAGGTCGTCCCGGCTTTCTTTTGCCATGTTTGGGGATCCAGCACCAGTTTGGATACTGGCTCCTCACTTCTGTAACAGTAGCCAACAAACCTTGTTCGTCTCTTACGGATCTTCTGGCTTATTTTGGGGAGGTCACCATACAGTTGGGTGTTTGGTATATGTTGTTTCCAGTTGACATTGAGTACTGCTCGCAGCATTCTGTTGTAGCAGCCATCTAGCTCTTTCTGTAGCTTGGGAGTAATGGTCAAAGCTTCGCATCCATATAGCAGAACTGACTCCAGCGTTGAGGCAAACAGGCGAAGTTTGAGTTTCCGGGATAGAGTTGACTTCCATATTTTGTTCATTTTGCCACACGCTCTCCACGCTGCTGCTTTGCGTTGCTTAATGTCTTTTGCCGTACTCTCCATCCAGGCACCAAGATATTTAAAATCTTGAAATTCCTCCAGCTTGTTGCCATCATTTGTCTGTATGGATCCCTTCTGACTCTGGTTATATGACATGAACTTGGTCTTGCTAGCATTCATTTTGAGACCGACCTTTGCTACTGATGTCTCAACTCTTTGCAGCAGATCTTGTGCTTGATGAAATTTCTCTGACAACAATGCAATGTCATCGGCGAAGTCAAAGTCTGTCACCACCTCTGGCCCAATTCGCCTACTTCTACGCGTGTCAAGATGAAAACCAAGCTCTTCTTCTCTCCCCTTTATGGCTATCTTCAGGGCAAAGTCCAGCACAATTACAAACAGATATGGGGCGAGTGTGTCTCCCTGTAGAACTCCAGCCAATATTTCAAACAGTGCAGTCTCTCCGTCAGGTGATTTTACCTTAGCCATGGTATTCTCGTACATTCCTCCGATTGCTTCAACGACTTGTTTTGGTATTCCATAAGCTCGCAGAATTTTCAGCATTTTGCCACGGTGGATTGTGTCGAAGGCCTTTCTCAAATCAATGTAGGTGATTACTGCTGCTAGGTTATTGGCTTTAACTCCTTCTATGAGCCTCCTCAGTGCCAGTATGTGGCCCGCTGTCGTCCTTCCAACCCTGAAGCCGTTTTGATTGGTTCTGAAATGCTGATCCAGCTCTGATCTGATTCTGTTCAGGATCATTCTGTTGTATGTTTTGGCAACGATAGAACTTAGGCTGATGCCTCGGTAGTTGCCTCCTAGGCTAAGATTCCCTGATTTTGGTATTGGAACAATGTTGAGCACAGACCACTGGCTTGGTTTTTTCCCTTTCAGTAATGCTTCATTGCAGCAGTTCAACACAATGTCGTCAAGGTCGCATCTTTTCAGAACTTCAGGTGGGATATTGTCTTCACCACTGCTTTTTCCTTCTACCAGTGACTTTTTAGCTTATTCTTCCTGGTCGAAAGGCCCGGTTTTAATTTCCAGATCTTCTAGGATTGGTGTGACACTATCTAAGGTTATATAGCAGTCTTGAGTATTACAAATATATTATATAAACACGGACACGAAAAAGCAAGAAATACAACACATTTCATTGATTTAATGTAAATTTATTGATACAACATTTACAATTCTATATAACGCCATAACAACAATATACAAATAAACACAACCTGTTTTAGCCATTACTGCATTGCATACATTTTATGAGAAAACTATGTTATAATTATTCAATTTTCAATGTAATTTACATCTTTTTAGATTGTATTCATGTACTTTAATTGTAGTTTTTACAACGCATTATTTACAGTAATAATACATATTTACATCATTGAATTAAATCTTACTCAAAAAGACTACACCGGGTATTACTGCATTAGTATATAAAAGTTTACAAATAGACCTAAACATATTTTGACAACGGATTGGGTGTGTTCATTGTTTGTTCATAATTAAATTATGGAGCATTTACAAAATTGTGGTAAATTATGGAATGGTATTAAAACGTTTATGTAATACAAGTTTAATATGATTTCGGTCTACCTGTTGCAATGGACAAGAGAAATAACAATCCGATCAATTCTTTCAGATATCTAAATAAGTAAAAACTTTTCTTTTAGGGTAAAAGTATGAAAACGCGGCACGTTCTTGCTGTTACGTAAGCACTCGGTTGTCTTTTACGTGAAATCCGCGGTTCATTACGGTTCTGTTCCCTCTATATTCTGAGCTTTTTTTGACCACGGATATGCCATAAGGTAGGCATTATCCCAGTGCCGAGGAGCCGAAAATTACCTTTTTTCAGCACCCATGGGTGTTGGAGCATCCATGAGTGTTGGATTTTTCCCAAGTGGGTATTTTTTTCCCATTTCTACTACCTTCTCTAGCTTATGTACTTCCTTTCGCATCCCAGTTGGCTAGGATAGGTGAGCCAAGTTAACTGGCTAGTTAGTTCGCCTTTCTGGTTTGTCTAGGATAGAGGTTCTATTCCTATGTGTAGGTTATAGGCGCCTAATCTCTGGAAAGATCGAGACTTAACTGATATCTTTCTGAGGTACAGGATACAGATCCTCAGTTTGATGGTGACGGCGCAACACCACACGGTGTTAGTGTGGGTGCCAACTGGTGATGTTACTATCCCTCTCTCTTTTCTTCTTCCTCTTCCAATCATAGAGTAAGAATAGGTGTTGCATTTAAGGTGTGGGTACCCTTCACGAGGAAGGATCTGGGCGCCCACCTCGTTGTATGTATCTCCATCAGTACACGCCCATGGAAACCTTATAGATAACCTATGATGACGAAACTTAGTAATGGGGCAGCCACCAGCCTAGCATACCAAGGTGGTACCTTCGGACCCAGAGGGGAAAGTAATGGGCAACAAAACCAATCCCGACCCTTGTCCTGTGATGACGCACCGAATGGAGCCGAAGGAAGGACTATGGGAAAGGATCTTAAGTTAAGAAAAGTCATACGATTTGGTACATGGAATGTGAGAACGCTATCACAGCCTGGCACTCTGGAGCTTCTGACCAGACAGATGGACAGATGCAACGTGAACATCCTAAGTATTGCTGAAGTACGCTGGTCAGGAAAAGGCCACTTCTCCACAGATGACCACACCATATACTACTCAGGAAATGAGAAAGGAGGGAGCAAAGGTGTAGCTTTCATCACCAGTAAAATCATCTCAAAGTATGTCTTGGGCTACAACCCAGTCAGTGACAGGATCATCTCCATCAGATTCCAAGCTCGGCCTATTAACCTCTCAGTCATTCAAATATATGCACCAACCTCCGCAGCCTCTGATGAAGATCTGGAATGTTTTTACAACCAACTGCAGGAAACCCTTGATGGCATTCCGAAGAGAGATATCATCATGATAACAGGTGATTTCAACGCAAAAGTTGGAGAAGGCATTCAAAGCGAAGACGAAACCATGGCCTTGGGCCCGCATGGCTTGGGAAGCAGAAACGAAAGAGGTAGTACACTCGTGGATTTCTGTGTAGCAAACAGACTTACTATCACAAACACAATCTTCCAACAACACCCGAGGCGGAAGTACACTTGGATATCACCAAACGGCATCACAAGAAACCAGATTGACTACATCCTCATTAGCAGTAGGTGGAAGTCTTCTATCAAGATAGCAAAAACCCTGCCAGGGGCAGATATAGGTAGTGACCATCAACTTCTGATTGCTGATTTTCGAATCAAATTGAAGATGACCAAAGGTGCTCCCAAACCCTGCAGATTTGATTTGCAGCATCTTGATGACAAATACAGAGTGGAGACCAGAAATCTGTTTCAAGAACTGATGGTTAGAGATGAGGAAACAACTCCTGATGAACTCTGGCTGGACATCAAAAACTCTATTCTCAGCGCAGCCAAAAAAATGTTCCTAAGAAACATAAGAGAAAGACCACATCATGGCTGTCACATGAAACCATCAACTTAGCAGATGAAAGACGCCAACTGAAGGAAGCTGGTCTGCAAGGCAGTAACCTATACAGAAGACTTTCAAGTGAGGTTCAATTGAATTCTAGGAGAGATAAAAATAAGCATATCCGACAGCAATGCCAAGAACTTGAGGATCACAGTTTTCACAAAACAGCAGAGAGCTCTTTAGATGTATAAAAAACATCACCTCAAAAACGACAACTAGATTGGCTATCATCAAGGATGAGCAAGGAAAGGTCTTGACTGAGAGTGACGAAATCAAGGATCGTTGGAAAAACTACTGTGAAAATCTGTATGCGTCCCAAGAAGAGACAAATGGCTCACAGGAGTCTCCCCCGCCTCCACTAGGTGAAGATGAGCCAGATATTCTTCTGCCTGAGGTCCAGGAAGCCATCAAGAAGTTAAAAAGTCAAAAGGCACCTGGTCTAGATGATATTCTAAGTGAGCTCCTGAAGCAAGCTGATGATTCTGTAGCAGTTATTATGCAAAAGCTGTGCAATACTGTGTGGAAGTCAAGAGTATGGCCAGAGGATTGGAAGAGATCAGTTTTCCTTACACTTCCAAAGAAAGGGGATGCTAGCGAGTGCAAAAACCATCGTGCTATCGCTCTGATACCACATGCAAGCAAAATCCTGCTGCACATCATCATCGAACGTCTCAGACCTCATCTTGAACGTGAACTTCCTGCTGAGCAAGCCGGTTTTCGGAAAGGCCGCGGCACAAGAGATCAGATAGCCAATGTACGTCACATAATGGAAAAATGTTTTGAATTCCAGAGGGAGCTGTTCATGTGCTTCATAGACTACGCTAAGGCCTTTGATTGTGTGAGATATTCCGCATTGTGGACAGCACTGCAATAAATGGGAATCCCTTACCACCTCGTCCACCTAATTCGCAATCTGTATGATGGTCAAGCTGCCTGTGTGCGCACTGAGAAAGGAAATAGTGATTGGTTTGCTCTAGGTCAGGGAGTCCGTCAAGGGTGCATACTTTCACCAGCACTCTTCAACCTTTATGCAGAGTCTATAATGAGACGTGCATTGGATGATTGGCCAGGGGGGCTGTCAGTAGGTGGATACCAAATACACAATCTACGTTATGCCGATGACACCACCCTGTTTGCAACAAATATGGAAGAGATGGCGGAACTCCTGATGAAAGTCAAGGTGGAGAGTGAGCAGCTTGGCCTACGTCTAAATGTCAGCAAGACCAAGATCATGTCCATAGGCACAGATGGTGTTGGAGAGCCTCTCATAATTGATGGTAATGAGGTGGAATCGGTCTCGAAATTCAATTTCCTTGGATCCCTGATCACCAAAGAGGGTGGTTGCAGCCAAGAGATTAGACACCGTTTAGCAATGGCCAGATCAGCAATGATCAACCTAAGCAAGATCTGGGCTGACAGAGGTATAACCAGAGCAACAAAAACCAGGCTAGTCCAAGCCCTTGTATTTCCAATTGCCATGTATGCATGTGAGACGTGGACCCTAACCAAAGCTGACAAAAACAGAATAGCTGCTTTCGAGATGTGGTGTTGGAGGCGTATGCTTCGTATCGTATGGACAATGAGAAGGACCAATGCCATTATTATTGAAGAAATAGGGGTGTCTAAACGACTTCTTCATGCTATCAACACCCAAATGCTGAGCTACTTTGGCCATATCTCACGTCGCAAGGGTAACAACCTAGAGAAGATGATCATGCAAGGCATGATTGAAGGGAAGCGCAAGAGAGTCAGACCTCGTTCCCGGTGGATTGACCAAATAAAATTGATTACTGGACACCCTCTCCGTGATTGTTACTCCTTTGCTGAAAATCGTTATTTGTGGCGTAGTATCTGTAAGGTCACGAGCTGTCAGTCATGACAGGACCGAACCAACCAACCATGCCATGGTATCCGGGGTTGTAAATCATGATTCCTTTCCCCCAACTCTGGAGTTATTGCACCAGCTATTAGTGCCTACAGCGCTTTGGGTACCTGCTATGGCCCTTTGGACAACCAGGTTTGACTAGGGTGTTTTGTAGCAAGGCCGTCACACTAGTGGGGTCATTGTCTAATTTAATAAATCCAGTTTTTTCTTTATATTCGTGAATTAAATTACAAAAATGAATACATTATATAAAGATAGCACAGTCTGCTTTTCGAACGAGCGGAATTGGTTGGATATAACTTGACTTATGATATTACAAAAGATTTCATGTTCACAATATGTCATACTCAGTTGCTGTCTATAAATAGCTTCCAAACTACAATAATAATTTGGGCGAGCAGCAGCAAGCCCAAAATGTTAAGTTTATCATTTGTTATGTTATAAAAATTATACTTTAAACTTCAATTTGTTATAAAATTAGTGCTGATTCACATTTTGTGAAATAAAATGTTCAAATTTCGAGAAAAATCACGTATATGCTATTGCTTGAGCAGGTTTTAGTTTTTAAAATGAGCCCAATCAAGACATTGAAAACCCTCATGTGGTAACACTCTCATGCCTTGGTCAAGGGAGGAAGCCCGCAAGCAATGTCCACAGCATGTGGGCTTGTCCGTGGACGGTGCAATGTAGGTCTGCCAATTCCTGGTTGAAATGACACACAGCGCCCAAATTGTATGGTCTGAGCATGTTAAGCGAGGTTGTATAAAGAATTTCTAGCTTTGAACTTCAATTTGTTATAAAGATGAGTACTTATTAGTATTTCAGATTTTATAAAATAAAATGTTCACATTTTGAGGAGGTGTCGATATAGCATTTCTAGATTAGACTTTTAGTTTCAAGTATTAGCCCAATTTGGGCTACATTAAACATGTTAAATGCTAAATAAAACAACGTGTCAAGGCTGTATGCGTGTATTGGCTAGACAAAGTCAGGATTCATGTTCACGGAGCAATCTTAGCATGTCATTATAGTCAAAAAACTTAATTCCAAAGTGGCTCAAATTATAAAGGCGATGGAACCGTAATGTAATGGCCGATTCCGCGATTTGACCATTTAACACACGGAAGAGTTTTTCTTTGTTAATATCATTGTTTTTATTTCATTAAGTTATGTGTAACATGAAGTTTATCTTGAAAATGGCATGCTCTGGGCCCAGTCACTATTAGTACTAGCAGGCACCCGCGCTACGCGCGGGACCCGCTAGAAGATTTCACGGGGAGGTAAGTAAACAAAGCGTAAGAAAATTTGATACAATATCAATAACATGTCCTGCATGTATACATAATCTAAACGGGCCCTAAATAATCCGAATATCGCAGGTGCTTTTAGATAATCCAGGTATACATGTGCCTTGATCTAGGTAGGCCTACCTTTGTGTTTCCAGATACCTATGTAGGCCTCCCATGTGACCTGAAATGCAGGTACTCGTTGTCCCATTATATCCATGGACCACATAGGGAAAGCCCTGCCCCTAATCCAGTTACCACAGGTGCCCTTAATAATGCACCGGATACCATAAATCCAGGTACTGCAGTGTGCCGTTATATCGAGATATGCCCTTACTTTATCATAGTAAATTAAACGCGGGTACCGAAGATAGCGGGCAGTAATAGTCATATCACAATGTTTATATAAATATCAAGAGTATGTCCTTAAATAATTCAGGTACCTAAAGTGCCCTTGATATAATGTAAGTGACATGGTGCCCTTAATATACACCATGAGTCAAGGCCCAATGTGCTCTTAAATAATACAGATACCCATGTTCCTAATCCAAGTATATAGGCATACCCCACGTGTTCTTAATATACGTTGCCCGATAGGCCTAGGCCCTCCCCCTCACAGATGGCCTAAATAACCCAGGTGGCCGGCCTTAATAACCCAGTAGCTAGCACTTGCCGGCGACCCGGCGTTATATATCCATACCAATGTGCCCGTATTATATCCAGTTTATAATGGAAAGCGCAGGTATATGTGCCGAAGCTATAACGGGTAGTTAGTCACATCAAAACGTAAGATGAGGGTATTGTAAAACAGCAAGAGTATGTCGTAGTTACTCCATGTATCCTAGGAGCCCTTAATACTGACATTGGTACCACAGTGCCCTTAATAATCCATATATATACCATGTGCCCTTAAGAAATCCATGTACGCCATGCATGTAAAAACACATGGTGCCCTTGATATTATTGAGATACCACCCCATATCTACTTTAATAATCAAGATTGTGTATTAGTGATCCAATATAGGACCTCCCTGGACTATGTGGTTTATCTTGAATTGAATATTAAGGGCACCCGTGATAACTGTGTATGCGGCTATTGGATTAATAATGACACCTGAATAACCGGTGTACCCATTCAGGTGTAAGAATACTTAGAATATTCAGAGTATGGATTGCCTTATAATTATATTAAAATATAATTATAGAACACATGGGTGGGTACCCCATGTGATCCAGTAGGTAGGCCTACCTCCAGGTGCAGTGGCGGCACTAACGGTGAGGGGGGGGGGGGGGGGGGGTGATGATGCCCAGTCGTGACCCCTCCCCCCAGTTATTACCCCCTGTCAGCTCATCTCCCTACCTATTTTTTGTACCCCAAATAATAAAAAGTTGAATTTTTTATGTCAAAACTGAAAGTTACTTAAGATTAGCTTTAACATTTCTCCCCAGATTCTTTTATTGCCCCGCCACCCCGTTTTTCTCCTTTAAAATGTTGGTGCTGGTGTCGCCACTGCCTATGTGCACATACTGTATCCAGGTAATTCAGTAGGCCTACGTTCTGAGCGTTATAGTGGGTTTCAAAGTTTTATAGTCGGTCGTTTAGTTTTATGGTCGGCGGAGTCTATCATCAAGATCACTTGTACCATTCCATGCTTGTACTTGAGCACTATGTGCCATCCTTGTTTTGATTGGCCTATTTACATTATTCCTCCAATAGGCGCAGCATGTGGGGCCTAACGTATGTAGTCCCTTTGTCTTGTTCGTTATGTTCTAAATAAGGCCTCCCGAGATTCTACATAATACACCCTTAAAATCCAGTTGTCACAGGTGGCCCACCTGCGCATAGTATATGCAGGTAATTTGAGACTGTCTGCGTTTTATATTGAACCCCGTAATCCAGATACCACGCCCGGATACCACGGGTGCCCTTAATAATCCAATCATGATAATATACCACACGTTCCGTTTATGCATATGCCCCATGTGCCCTTATTTCCAGATTATCAAGTAAGGGAAGGACGTACGGGGAGGAGGAGGTGGCTTTAGGGTACATTGTTAGAAAAAGAGTGCTTCAGGGGTTCTTGGCTGTCCCGTATATGGGTTAAAATGTTCTTTGATTTTAATAAAGGACCCAAAAAGGTTCTGCAGAGAACCTTTAGAGGTTTTAAAGACACATGCCTATTTTGTGCCCATTTTGAACCTTAAAATGGTTCTTTTTGGAACCTTTTAAGGTGCTATAAAGGGTTTCATATACGGGACAGCCAAGAACCCCTGAAGCACCCTTTTTCTAAGAGTGTACGGACTGCCTGCTTTCACTCTGCTCCGTTACAATGTGCACGGTTTGCGCCACAAACGCGTACACTTTTTGTCTGCGTCATTACGTGTGCGCCGAACCGCGTGCGCCATGTTAAACGCCGCCGCGCAGCACAACATAGAAACGGTTGGTATGGTACCGCCAGTTTCTTTATCGTTAGCAAACTCCGCGTTCATCTAGGTTACTAATGTTAAAGTGTCACTTTAAGATCTGTGTAAAAGTTTTTGTTTACATTTAGAAAATGTCGTAAAATATTTTTATTTGTCGGACGTATAGTGCCGTATAAATGCTTGTACTCGTGCGATCTTTAAGAATAACAAACGGCCGCACATACAGAAATGTAGCTATATCCCTGATGAAAATATTTTGGGTGAAGACCATATGTCATCACTCACTCCGAAAACCACACTTTTTCCCGAACAGTAGCTACCCGAGTAAAAGAAATTAAACATTTCGGATTATCATCTGTGATCCTTTCTGCGCATGTCTGAAAACGGGAAAATACTGGCATTGAACTATCTAATTAGCTCGTGTATTAGAGGCGCAATTACCACGCTTTTTCAGTTGAAGAGGGACGCGATTGTAAAATTATTATTGAACTATCTAATCAGGCGAGGGACCGAAAATTAGTATATAGATTATCATAGGGCATTTCCAAACAGACCAATGCGATATACAATAAATACATTAATATAAAAATATGTTGAAAACAAGCAGTAAATTAAGAATTATTTATTCATAGTAACTGACAGTTTCATGCCCAACAACCACACAGGGCGGTGGCAATCTTCAGACAATATAACAATACATAAATGCTGTATTTTCTTTCTCATTTGAGTAGTCACAGTCAGCATTATTGATGAGGACACAGTGTGTGTGATGCTCTGCATGTACTACATTGCGTGCTTTATGTTTCAGTGGGGCAAGATTTGGCAGACATAATTCTTCAAGCCTATTATTACCAGCATTTCTTTTCTGATCAAAGACTTATTTACTACACAGAAGATTAGCTGGCGACCACTACTAGATTATAGAAAAAGACAAGAATACCATTTAACTAATACATATTTTTTAAACTACAAAACTCTACACCATTGTGAGCCAACACTGAAGCAGCAAAGTTATAACCATCATTAAATGCTTGTTGTCAAGTGTGTGCAGTGTATCAAATAGTTGCAGCCGTGATAATGGAGTATTGGTAGATTTCCTCACATTTAGTTGAATTCATAAAGCTATAACGAAGTGGATCTGGAGTGGACTACCATATGAATGATAATATAAAAGTATAAAAGCCAGTCAGCAAACAACAATATCATAATACCAGTTAGCAAATAACAATATGCCATTGTCAAATCAAATAGTCATAGCCTTGATAATCGAGTATTGGTAGATCTGCACATCTATAACCGACTTACACAGCGACGCACTGAAATGAGAACAGACCACCATGTCAGTTATCAAAACATTGAAGTGAAGTTAGCAAAAAATAATATTTTGACTTGCTTGTTTTTATTGTGGTTTATTGCAAATAAGTTACTACAAGTCTACAATATAAGTATTGTACTTGCAATGGCTAGTTATATAGGTTCAATACAACTACAATTGGTTAAAGGCATATTATGTGATCTTTTCCAGAGAGCGCCCTCTATTCATTATTTTTTTTAGAAAGTAGATTTTCTTGCAGATTTACATTTCTGATCATAAATCATACATACATTCCAAGTTACAGAGCGATACGATTCCTAATTACCTCAAAATCATGGTTTTAGAGTGAATTTAGAGTGAAAATAATAAACTGTCGGATTATCCGACGGTTTATTTTCAATCTAAAACCATGATTTTGAAGTAATTAAGAATCGTATCGCTCTGTAACTTGGAATGTATGTATGATTTATGATCAGAAATGTAAATCTGCAAGAAAATCTACTTTCTAAACAAAATAATGAATAGAGGGCGCTCTCTGAAAAGATCACATAATATACCTTTAATGTAAAGCACTAGTACATTGTATGTTTTATGAATTTCATGGGTTAATTTTAATTCTAATAAATGTGATTTGTGTACTATATATGTTGTCTTCCCACGACGGCGAAATTGTTTAAAATATTTATAAATTGTTTAATACCCGTCGTATATGCCTATTATTTCTATATATGTTGTATTAACACATAATATAGGATTTGTGATGAATTTATCTTGGGTGAAATTACGCTTACAAGTTTCAACAATTCAAATTACAGCTATAAGAATGGTGGTTTTGAGTGAATGTTTCAAATAATGACAATTTCCACTTGTTTTTAAGAATGACTTTCACATCAAAAAGCCACGTCATTTAACAAAGTGAGAACCTGCATCTCACAGATTAATATTTCCCTCAACTGAATATCATGAAAATATCTGTCGTCTGACGATAGCCTTATATCGGCATGAAACTTATGAGTAACTATAGAATACGCTTTCACTTCACTGCACAGACATTAAGCTACCAAATAAAACAGCATACACATTTTAGGTTATACACTTCGAATGTTTAAATTTATTCAAAAATTAAGGATCATTAGTTTTTCAATTAGGCCATATCCTATTTAAGTGATAAACAGTAAGCTTATTGTTTGCAATACCATATTACTTCCTTTACCATTAGATTCTGACTGATGCTACATAGGTTTGACTCTTCAAGTTTAATCAGCCCAACCTCCTCACCGACAAACTCAATTAAACGCACCAAAGTATCAAATTGACATCTTCTAACGAAGCATGGCCAGAGGTGTCTTCAGTCCCATACTGTGTCCATCCATATTGATCGTCATAGTTATGTTTTACAACAACATGGCACTGGACCAACATGTAGCTGCAGTCCGAACATCGATAAAACCGTTGTGGGAGACTGTAGTAAATAATCATACTCAACCATGCCGCTTTGAAGAAAGAAATACCAGTCAAGGAACAGGATTCTTGCACGGAAGTGTGCATCAAACCTGCAGTATTCAAGTCAATGCATCACCGGGATCTAATATTCATGTAGAAATACCTAGCAGTAAGGTTTTAAATGAATCCTTTTTCTTTTATATTGAGAGGCAAGGGAACTTGAAAGTCTGTACAAATACGTATGTTGTATTTAAAGAACATGCTGAAGTGTGTAGTAGTATTCTACTTCATGACAGTCTTAAATTAAATCTACGAGGTAATGTTAGCATGTTGGTTGATGGGATATTAGCCTTAGATTCGAAGTATATGTGCCCAGAATTCAATGATAATATCTTAGCTAGCCCCGAAATAAATCAGACACCGGATTGTATACATGTTAAGGGGTATACAAGTCAAATTACTTGTGAGTTACAAGATGGTGATACATGTAACCTGATATTTCCACCTCAGTGTAATGCTACGCTTGGAGATAGAGAAGTAACCCTTCTGTGTTATGATAATAGTGTTCTGAAAACCCATGAATCATTGATAATCTACCCAGTTGCTATAACCAATTTAGATCTAAGTTATAACAACATAGTCAAAATTGAAGGCAATCCATATCATGGGCTCAAATATTTACAAAAACTATACTTACAGCAAAACAACCTGGCTAGACTCCATGACAATGTCTTTTATGGATTGTATATGTTACTATTCCTAGATATCAATGGTAACAACTTGGTACAACTTGATGAAGACTCATTTCAGGATTTGGTATTGTTAGAGAACTTGTATCTTAATGACAATAAATTGACCACATTGCCAGCCAGCTTGTTTGAGGGATTACAAAACTTGAATAAACTGTGGTTGCGTGGAAACCAATTGGTCACCTTAAATGAAAGTTTATTTCGTCAATTGAGACAGCTGACATATCTGTCTCTGGCTGATAATAAATTGACCACATTGCCAGTCAGCTTGTTTGAGGGATTACAAAACTTGAATGAACTGTACTTGCAGGGAAACCAATTGGTCACCTTAAATGAAAGTTTATTTCATCAATTGAGACAGCTGACATATCTGTCTCTGGCTGAAAATAAATTGACCACATTGCCAGTTAGCTTGTTTGAGGGATTACAAAACTTGAATGAACTGTACTTGCAGGGAAACCAATTGTTCACCTTAAATGAAAGTTTATTTCATCAATTAAGACAGCTGACACATCTGTCTCTGGCTGAAAATAAATTGACCACATTGCCAGTCAGTTTGTTTGAGGGATTAGAAAAATTGAATGAACTTCGGTTGTACATAAACCAATTGGTCACCTTGAATGAAAGTTTATTTCATCAATTGAGACAGCTGACATATCTGTCTCTGGGTAACAATAAATTGACCACACTGCCAGTCAGCTTGTTTGAGGGATTACAAAACTTGAATGAACTGTATTTGTGGGGAAACCAATTGGTAACCATAAATGAAAGATTATTTCATCAATTGAGACAGCTGACACATCTGGCTGTGCATTACAATAAATTGACCACATTGCCAGGTGGCTTGCTTGAGGGATTACAAAACTTGAATGCACTGTACTTGTATAGAAACCAATTGACCACATTGCCAGCCAGCGTGTTTGAGGGATTACAAAACTTGAATAAACTGTACTTGCAGGGAAACCAATTGGTCTCCTTAAATGAAAGTTTATTTAATCAATTAAGACAGCTGACATATCTGACTCTGGCTGAAAACCAATTGGTCACTTTGAATGAAAGTTTATTTCATCAATTGAGACAGCTGATATATCTGTCTCTGGGTAACAATCAATTGACCACATTGCCGGGTGGCTTGCTTGAGGGATTACAAAACTTGAATAAACTGTACTTGTATGGAAACCAATTGGTCACCTTAAATGAAAGTTTATTTCATCAATTGAGACAGCTGACACATCTGTCACTGGGTAACAATCAATTGACCATATTGCCATTCAGCTTGTTTGAGGGATTACAAAACTTGAATGATCTTCGGTTGTATAGCAACCAATTGGTCATTTTAGATGAACGTTTGTTTCATCAATTGAGACAGCTGACATATCTGTCTCTGCATAACAACAAATTGACCACATTGCCAGGTGGCTTGCTTGAGGGATTACAAAACTTGAATAAACTGTACTTGTATGGAAACCAATTGGTCACCTTAAATGAAAGTTTATTTCATCAATTGAGACAGCTGGCAGATCTGTCTCTGCGTGACAATCAATTGACCACATTGCCAGTCAGCTTGTTTGAGGGATTACAAAACTTGAATAGACTTTACTTGAATAGAAACCAATTGGTCACCTTAAATGGAAGTTTATTTTATCAATTGAGACAGCTGGCCATCCTGGGTCTGAATGGCAATAACTTAACCACATTGGCAGTCGGCTTGTTTGATGGATTACAAAACTTGAATGAATTGTTCTTGTATGGAAATCAATTTGACACGCTGGATTCTCACCTGTTCAATCATTTAAATCAACTTAAAATCCTCGAAATTAAAGAAAACAGGTTGACAAAATTGCCTGATGTTTTATTTAATGGGTTGAATACGCTAGAGTATCTCTTTTTGGAAAATAACCAATTGACCTGGTTAGGCACAAAAACGTTACAGGGATTATTCAAATTGGAAATTCTGTTTTTGTTCAATAATAAACTTACATATGTTGATGCAGATATGTTCAAGGATACTATAAATATTACTTTTATTGATTTATCTAACAACCGGTTCACACATTGTCCAAAAATCAAACACTTGACTCGATTAATTCTCTTTAATATTAGAAACAATCCATTGACAGCCATAACTCATGATACCTTCAGTTCCCTCCCTGCAAACTCAGAATTGGCTGTAAGTCAACATGAGATATGCATCTGTTATGTGCCCGCTGGTGTTGAGTGTAGCGCATCAGATAAAAGATCACCTTATCTCACATGCGATAGGTTGTTATCAGAACATGCGTTAGTTGTCTTGATGTGGCTTATTTGTATAAATGCACTTGGTGGAAATATATTTGTTTTAGTTTGGAGAAAGATACATACCAAAAATTACAGAGTACAGGATATACTCCTTAGCAATCTGGCCATGTCTGATTCACTCATGGGCATATACATGCTCATTATTGCAATTGCTGATATCTACTATGGGGAATATTTCCCAATGCAATCTGAGACCTGGAGATTTGGCATAACTTGTAGAATCGCAGGATCAATATCGATAGCATCGACACAATTATCAATTTTCTTTCTTTTGCTGATTAGCATTGATAGGTTTATTGGTATAAAGTACCCATTTTCTGATATCAAATTGGGCAACAGATCAACAATTATTATTGCTGTACTGATATGGGTTTGTTCGTTGGCATTAGGCATTGTCCCATCCATTTTATCTGGATGGAACTTCAAATTTTATGATAATGCCCATGTGTGTGTTGGTTTGCCGTTAGCTTTAACCAAATCATACATAACTAACATAAATACCACACGTATTGAAACTGGAAATTTGTTTTACTTACAAGACACATATACTACTGAATTCACAGGTCTTACTAATGGCTTGTACTTTTCATCAGCACTATTCCTAGGTCTCAACAGCTTATGTTACCTGTTAATACTTGCATGTTACATAGAGATATTCAGGGCTGTTAGTAAGTCGGCAAAACAATCAAGACGCACTCCTGATATGGATGAACAGATAAGACTCTTCCGTAAAGTAACCGCTATTGTTGTTACTGATTTCGCATGCATATTTCCAATTATTGTTCTTGGAATCTTAGTTCAAACAAGGGTCATTGAATTGCCACCTTCAGTCTATGCATGGTCAGTGACCGTTGTCCTACCAATAAATTCAGCAATTAATCCATATTTGTACACGATTGCAGAAATTATCTCAAATAATCGTAAGAAAAAAGCGGACAAAAAGATTCAACAACCCGAAATAAATGAAACCATAGCAATTCATACAACTGCAGACAAAAGATTCAACAACCATATAGCTCTCCAGAAAATGAAACCATAGTAATTTATTAAATGGCATGATAATTTCAACAGTAAAAGTTTGGAAAATATCTTATCTAATATATATTTCTGTTTCATACAAAATACATGTACATAGATACAATTTGTAGGGAGTACATTGTATTATGCATTATTTGGTATATTCTGCTTCTTGTTTGTAAACATTTCAAATGAAATGCATTTCTAAACATGGCCACTGATCTGATATATTATACTCTTTATATTACAATTATGGTAAACTAAATTTCAATGATGGGAGGGATGAAGTAGCATTGGGTCTGGTTGTAATACTTGATATACCTGTAGAGTATAATAATGGAAAGAAAATACAGCTAATAATTTCATTACTTAAAATGTTAATGATAAAAACCTACTGTGTTGATTCAATCAAAAAGAACAAAAAGCATCAAAACATCATTAGGGATGATTTAACAAAAGTCACACAGAATGGCAGCACAGAGTCTCGCATGGAAACATTTTACGGCAAAAGGTTTAATTATGAAAAAAATCCACAATTTCATTATAATTATTCGAAGTGGAAACAACTCATGCATGACAACCACGTAATATGAAGCTCCACTTTCATATAATTGCATAAAATATGTGTCTGTAAAAATGATGCTTGATGATGTCAGGCTGTGAATGCTTTTTGACGACATTGCATTTTGCTGTATAGTGGATTAAGCAGCCTATTCATTGATATGTGCTTCATAATAATTACTGAAGGTATCTGTATAGTCACTTTCAATTGCTACAATAGATTTCATTCAGTATCCCCTGAAGTGTGGACAATGTAAACTACAGTGTTGTCAGAGAATATTCCAGTAATCAATGTGTGAGTGCTGGAATTGCCTTTCATTGTATATATATCAGCAAAATGTGTACCTCTGTACAGTGATGTCAGAGAATATTCCAGTAATCAATGCAGCATTTATGTATGAGTGCTGGGATTACCTTTCATTGACTTTGACAAATACTAATGTGTCAGTGCATTGAATCATGCCTACGATAATCAGCTGTGATCACTGAAATAAACTTTAATGTCACTGTACAGAGGATGAGTGGAGTATAGCTAACTTACCTAAATCTTATTGAGGCATAAATTACTGAATAACCATAGTAGTTCCGGGACTTATATCCACCAGCTAATATGTCATTGCATTGAATCATGCCTATGATAATCAGCTGTGTTCACTGGGAAACACTCTAATGTCATTGTACAGAGGATGAGTTGAGTATAGCTAACTTACCTAAATCTGGAAAGCACAAATCACTGAATTACCATGGTAGTTCCAGGACTAATATCCACTGACTAATATGTCAGTGCATTGAATCATGTATGTTATCACTGCGATACACTCTAATGTAACTGTACAAAGGATGAGTTGAATAAAGCTACCTTACCTAAACCTGGGAGAGGCACAAATCACTGAACTACCATGTGAGTTTCGGGTATTATCCACTGACTAATATGTCATTGCATTTGAATCATGCCTATAATAATCAGCTATGATCAATAGGATACACTCTAATGTCACCATACAGAGGATGAGTGGAGCATAACCAACTTACCTAAATATCTGGGAGAGGCCCAAATCGCTAAATTATCATGGTAGTTCCAAGACTATCCACTGTCTTTCCCCATTACTATGTAGAATGCTTATTCTCTAATGTTTTAAATGTTCGGTGTCTTTCAAAGTACAACCTATATGTATGCATGTTATCTTTTATAGGGATTAATGATAGTTGTGGTAGGATTTATACTTAATAGCTGTATATCTACAAAATAATGTGTATGACTTCTATGGACTTGTAATGTTGTAAGATGTAAGGTAGATTATTAAGTTCATCAAATGTATATCTCAGATTTTTCGTACCGATTATTGATTTTGGATTAGCCTATATCAAAGCACCTGGTCATGGACGTTTTGTGTTAGGTGTATATCTTAAACTCATGTGTATTTCAGTAACTTCCGTGAAGACAGTGAAATGTATAATATAAGTTGGATTATAAAGTATGAAAATAATACTTTTAATAGCTGTAAGCTGTATATCTTTAAATAATTTTGTATTATGTCTGTTGGTTTGTTAGGTAGTATAATGTAATGAGGATTATAAAGTGTGTATGAATAAAACTTTTAATAGCTGTATATCTTTAAATAATTCTGTATTATGTGTGTTGGTTTGTTAGGTAGTATAATGTAATGAGGATTATAAAGTGTGTATGAATAAAACTTTTAATAGCTGTATATCTTTAAATAATTCTGTATTATGTCTGTTGGTTTGTTAGGTAGTATAATGTAATGAGGATTATAAAGTGTGTATGAATAAAACTTTTAATAGCTGTATATCTTTAAATAATTCTGTATTATGTCTGTTGGTTTGTTAGGTAGTATAATGTAATGAGGATTATAAAGTGTGTATGAATAAAACTTTTAATAGCTGTATATCTTTAAATAATTCTGTATTATGTCTGTTGGTTTGTTAGGTAGTATAATGTAATGAGGATTATAAAGTGTGTATTAATAAAACTTTTAATAGCTGTATATATTTAAATAATTCTGTATTATGTCTGTTGGTTTGTTAGGTAGTATAATGTAATGAGGATTATAAAGTGTGTATGAATAAAACTTTTAATAGCTGTATATCTTTAAATAATTCTGTATTATGTCTGTTGGTTTGTTAGGTAGTATAATGTAATGAGGATTATAAAGTGTGTATGAATAAAACTTTTAATAGCTGTATATCTTTAAATAATTCTGAATTATGTCTGTTGGCTTGTTAGGTAGTATAATGTAATGAGGATTATAAAGTGTGTATGAATAAAACTTTTAATAGCTGTATATCTTTAAATAATTCTGTATTATGTCTGTTGGTTTGTTAGGTAGTATAATGTAATGAGGATTATAAAGTGTGTATGAATAAAACTTTTAATAGCTGTATATCTTTAAATAATTCTGTATTATGTCTGTTGGTTTGTTAGGTAGTAAAATGTAATGAGGATTATAAAGTGTGTATGAATAAAACTTTTAATAGCTGTATATCTTTAAATAATTCTGTATTATGTCTGTTGGTTTGTTAGGTAGTATAATGCAATGAGGATTATAAAGTGTGTATGAATAAAACTTTTAATAGCTGTATATCTTTAAATAATTCTGTATTATGTCTGTTGGTTTGTTAGGTAGTATAATGTAATGAGGATTATAAAGTGTGTATGAATAAAACTTTTAATAGCTGTATATCTTTAAATAATTCTGAATTATGTCTGTTGGCTTGTTAGGTAGTATAATGTAATGAGGATTATAAAGTGTGTATGAATAAAACTTTTAATAGCTGTATATCTTTAAATAATTCTGTATTATGTCTGTTGGTTTGTTAGGTAGTATAATGTAATGAGGATTATAAAGTGTGTATGAATAAAACTTTTAATAGCTGTATATCTTTAAATAATTCTGTATTATGTCTGTTGGTTTGTTAGGTAGTATAATGTAATGAGGATTATAAAGTGTGTATGAATAAAACTTTTAATAGCTGTATATCTTTAAATAATTCTGTATTATGTCTGTTGGTTTGTTAGGTAGTATAATGTAATGAGGATTATAAAGTGTGTATGAATAAAACTTTTAATAGCTGTATATCTTTAAATAATTCTGTATTATGTCTGTTGGTTTGTTAGGTAGTATAATGTAATGAGGATTATAAAGTGTGTATTAATAAAACTTTTAATAGCTGTATATATTTAAATAATTCTGTATTATGTCTGTTGGTTTGTTAGGTAGTATAATGTAATGAGGATTATAAAGTGTGTATGAATAAAACTTTTAATAGCTGTATATCTTTAAATAATTCTGTATTATGTCTGTTGGTTTGTTAGGTAGTATAATGTAATGAGGATTATAAAGTGTGTATGAATAAAACTTTTAATAGCTGTATATCTTTAAATAATTCTGTATTATGTCTGTTGGTTTGTTAGGTAGTAAAATGTAATGAGGATTATAAAGTGTGTATGAATAAAACTTTTAATAGCTGTATATCTTTAAATAATTCTGTATTATGTCTGTTGGTTTGTTAGGTAGTATAATGCAATGAGGATTATAAAGTGTGTATGAATAAAACTTTTAATAGCTGTATATCTTTAAATAATTCTGTATTATGTCTGTTGGTTTGTTAGGTAGTATAATGTAATGAGGATTATAAAGTGTGTATGAATAAAACTTTTAATAGCTGTATATCTTTAAATAATTCTGAATTATGTCTGTTGGCTTGTTAGGTAGTATAATGTAATGAGGATTATAAAGTGTGTATGAATAAAACTTTTAATAGCTGTATATCTTTAAATAATTCTGTATTATGTGTGTTGGTTTGTTAGGTAGTATAATGTAATGAGGATTATAAAGTGTGTATGAATAAAACTTTTAATAGCTGTATATCTTTAAATAATTCTGTATTATGTGTGTTGGTTTGTTAGGTAGTATAATGTAATGAGGATTATAAAGTGTGTATGAATAAAACTTTTAATAGCTGTATATCTTTAAATAATTCTGTATTATGTCTGTTGGTTTGTTAGGTAGTATAATGTAATGAGGATTATAAAGTGTGTATGAATAAAACTTTTAATAGCTGTATATCTTTAAATAATTCTGTATTATGTGTGTTGATTTGTTAGGTAGTGTAATGTTATGAGGATTATAAAGTGTGTATGAATAAAACTTTTAATAGCTGTATATCTTTAAATAATTCTGTATTATGTCTGTTGGTTTGTTAGGTAGTAAAATGTAATGAGGATTATAAAGTGTGTATGAATAAAACTTTTAATAGCTGTATATCTTTAAATAATTCTGTATTATGTCTGTTGGTTTGTTAGGTAGTATAATGTAATGAGGATTATAAAGTGTGTATGAATAAAATTTTAATAGCTGTATATCTTTAAATAATTCTGTATTATGTCTGTTGGTTTGTTAGGTAGTATAATGTAATGAGGATTATAAAGTGTGTATGAATAAAACTTTTAATAGCTGTATATCTTTAAATAATTCTGTATTATGTCTGTTGGTTTGTTAGGTAGTATAATGTAATGAGGATTATAAAGTGTGTATGAATAAAACTTTTAATAGCTGTATATCTTTAAATAATTCTGTAGTATGTCTGTTGGTTTGTTAGGTAGTATAATGTAATGAGGATTATAAAGTGTGTATGAATAAAACTTTTAATAGCTGTATATCTTTAAATAATTCTGTATTATGTCTGTTGGTTTGTTAGGTAGTATAATGTAATGAGGATTATAAAGTGTGTATAAATAAAACTTTTATTAGCTTGATATCTTTAAATAATTCTGTATTATGTCTGGGGGTTTGTTAGGTAGTGAAAATAATGTAAAGTGGATTATAAAGTGTGTATGCTTATTTCTCATTAGCTGATAATTCTATTGGTTGTAAGGCGAAAAAAACAGACAAGTTTGTTTCCGGTAGGCCGCATTCGTTTTGGCGACGTAAATGTCCGCATATCATTTTTTTTCTCGCATTTTTGAGAGAATAAAATCGCAAAAGCGATTTTTAAAAAAATACTGTAGAAAAGATTACAATTGAATGTGAGATAAAGATAGCCTTTCACCCTTCCGCGAAGCACACGCTGGGAGCATTTTTTGCAGACATTTTTTCATCAAAATCAACATGTTGCTTGTATATTTGTGTATTCAGGGTTCTTGGCTCATGGTACATTACGAAAGTTGCCTTCGGAAAGTCATCCCACCCCACTTCTCCCCCCTCAAAACCACTGCATCTTGCATCTTAGTTTTCAGACCACTTACCGGCAACATTTTTTATTTTTTATTTTCCTAATAATATATGATAGCATAATTGATGAATTTCTGTGCATTTGCACTTTATAATCGCTTCACGCGTTGATATGCTATGTGTCAATTTGTAAAATCCTACTTGCGATGTATTGACAATTATATTGATATCCATGCACGTAGCGAAATTCGGATATTCTCAGCATGTATTGGTTTTCTTCATTGATGAGTAAAATGGAAGGTGTGCACGAAAATTCTGGTTTTTTTAATGTCAAAATTGTATGGAATTAGCTTAATTTTGGTATATCAGACCTCTTTTAAGCTAATTTGGATGTGATTGTGACATGAAAAGTCAATTGATTGATTTTTTTGAGGGAGGGAGGGGGGGGGGGGGGGGGATTGGGTGGGCTTAATCTGACTGGGGCCCGGATTTTTTCCATTTCCCGGGCAGAAATCGAGCAGAATTGTCCTCTACCCGGTAAACATGCTTCTTTGGCTAAATTAGCCCGGTAAACTCAACATATCGCATTGATTTAGGGGTTAAATAGGCATATCGTAACACTGTAACCATGGTAATGGTAAAACCGCCAAGCGGGCGAAAACGCAAAACAATTTTCCCACCAGGAAATCTTTTTATCTTATTAATCATTTCAATGACTTTATTCATACCTCACTATGGCAACTGGGGTTGGACTTGGTCACTGAGTGTCTGCGAGGCCAGCGGTCAGCATGAAATGGCGTGGCAGTTCACGCTTCTTTACCTTTTCTTTTTGTCCTTTTCCTTTTTTCTCTTTTCCCTTTTCTCTGCCGTCCAGATGTTTTGCTCAATTTTTTTGTCAGGGGGCTTCCCCCACCTCCCCCCTCCCCCTCCCCCCTCCCCCCCCCCCTCTGGCTGCGCCATTGTTGATATCAGTTAATTTAGAACTCACTATAGGCCTAAATTGAATTTGAACTAGCATTTAACACTACAGATTACCGTCTATGTTCTAACTCAACTTTTACAAAAATAAATAAATCAGTTGAAAAAGTGGTCCTAGTGGGAATCAAACCATGGACCTCTGCATTGTAAAGCGTGTAAATCAACCACTAGAGCGAGGGGTGAACTGGCCAATACATGATTTTAATCGCTCTTATTATTACGAAATAAAGCTATAATACTGTTATGATCAATGATCAGTACATACAATATTATTAATAGAGCTGCGAAACACATGAACGTCAACCCCGTGTGAAAAGTCATGTGGGTATTTCCACTTCTGCATTTATATCATTTAGTGGATATATCAGATATCCAGTTCATTATTATTCACTGGTGTGTTAAACAAGGTCTTTCTAGATTTTCGGGATGATCAATAGGTGACCAATAACGTGTATTCAAATGCACTTCTGGAAGTCTGAAGCATGCAATTCAAGGTCAACACAATCAGTTACCACTACCTACATGCATTATCTAACATAACGCACAGTCAAACGAAGAAAGGCCGCCAATTATGTTGATCTTGCAGGATTCAGACTGCCGGCAGTGCATTCATGATGTGAAGAACAATGATTAATAATAATAGGTGGAGCTCTCGAAATAGAGAAATTAGAGAAATCAATGCATGTGTGCTGATGTTGATGTGTGAATAATTGCATGACCCAGAAGGGGTCTGAGCATATCAACATTTGCAAAATTGCACTGATTTTTGTCATTTTTCAAGAAACAAAACATGCGCAGATGAATTATAAAGTGTGAATGCTTTATACTTAATCGATTTATATCTCTTAATAATTATGTATTTCTGTAACATCAGTGTTTAAAGTACTTTTGTTGTTGGATGTCAAAATAAATGGCACTAAAATACAAACATGTGTATAAATGCCTACTTTTTCACTTGAATGCAACAAGGTTGTAAGTTAATTATTATTACTATGCACTTATATACAATCTTCTTACACTCGACAAACACATTAATCTAATCACGACGCATACGTAAGTGGATCATGTGGGTAATAGATGAGTAAATTATTTCTTCTTAACACCAAACAGCAGTTTTTTCGATATAAATCATTTTGTTCCCACCCTGACTAAACATAAGCTCAGTTGACACAGCTCATATCTAGTTTCCTGGCTGTCCCTATTTCTGGATAGTAAGAATTGTATTAATTTGTTGTGTGTTGTTAAGAAGAATTCGTTAAGAAGAATTCATATTTTAATCATTGACATTATCGTAAGACTTAACATTTGGGCGTAACATTTTAAACAATTGTTGGTAAAATATAATGTAGAAATTTGGTAACTTTCAGTTTAAGCTCAGTTTAATTATCACAATTGTCTGAAATTACATGAGTTACCTCCTGATATCGCTAGTCTTTTTAATATTCCATGCATTTATTGCAGCCTTTGATTCATAAATGTCAACGTGTGTATCCATAGGATCAAAGACAAATCTTGTTGTGTCAACCACTAAAATATGCTCCGACATCACTGCATATAGCGTAAACAATGAATACAAAAATTGTGTGTTGCTTTTTTTAAAAGTAGTATTGCTGATTGGTTTAGAATGCATACATTTCCTTTTGAAGGTTTGAAAATTCATAGAGAGAAGTCATTGTACTTAAGAGAGAGTAATTGACAATACCCTCTCACAATGTACTTATGAGAAAGCAATTGACAATACCCTCTCACAATGTACATATGAGAAAGTAATTGACAATACTCTCTCACAATGTACTCATGAGAAAGCAATTGACAATACCCTCTCACAAGTACTTATGAGAAAGTAATTGACAATACTCTCTCAATGTACTCATGAGAAAGTATTTGACAATACTCTTTCACAATGTACTCATGAGAAAGTAATTGACACTACCCTCTCACAATGTACTTAATGAGAAAGTAATTGACAATATCCTCTCACAATGTACTAATAATGAGAAAGAAATTGACAATACCCTCTCACAATGTACTTAATGAGAAAGAAATTGACAATACCCTCTCATGATGTACTATGAGAAAGTAATTGAAAAATCCTCTCACAATGTGCTTATAAGAAAGTAATTGACAATTCCCTCTCACAATGAACTATGAGAAGTAAATGATAAATCCTCTCACAATGTACTCGTTAGAAAGCAATTGACAATACCCTAACACAATGTACTATGAGAAAGTTAATGACAATATCCTCTCACAATGTACTTATGAGAAAGTATTTAAAAATACCCTCTCACAATGTACTTATGAGAAAGTAATTAAAATTACCCTCTCACAATGTACTTAATGAAAAAGTAATTGACAATACCCTCTCACAATGTACTTAATGAGAAAGTAATTGACAATACCCTCTCACAATATACTTAATGAGAAAGTAATTGACAATATCCTCTCACAATGTACTTATGAGAAAGCAATTTACAATACCCTCTAACAATGTACTTATGAGAAAGCAATTTACAATACCCTCTAACAATGTACTTAATGAGAAAGTAATTGACAATACCCTCTCACAATGTACTTATGAGAAAGTAATTGACAATGTCCTCTCACAATGTACTTAATGAGAAAGTAATTGACAATACCCTCTCCAATGTACTTAATGAGAAAGTAATTGGCAATACCCTCTCACAATGTACTTATGAGAAAGTAATTGGCAATACCCTCTCACAATGTACTTAATGAGAAAGTAATTGACAATACCCTCTCACAATGTACTTATGAGAAAGTAATTAACAATACCCTCTCACAATGTACTTAATGAGAAAGTTATTGACAATACCATCTCACAATGTACTTATGAGAAAGCAATTTACAATACCCTCTAACAATGTACTTAATGAGAAAGTAATTGACAGTACCCTCTCACAATGTACTTATGAGAAAGTAATTGACAATATCCTCTCACAATGTACTTAATGAGAAAGTAATTGACAATACCCTCTCCAATGTACTTAATGAGAAAGTAATTGGCAATACCCTCTCACAATGTACTTATGAGAAAGTAATTGGCAATACCCTCTCACAATGTACGTATGAGAAAGTAATTGGCAATATCCTCTCACAATGTACTTATGAGAAAGTAATTGCCAACATCCTCTCACAATGTACTTAATGAGAAAGTAATTGACAATACCCTCTCATGATGTACTATGAGAAAGTAATTGACAATACCCTCTCACAGTGTACTTAATGAGAAAGTAATTGACAATACCCTCTCACAATGTACTTATGAGAAAGTAATTGACAATACCCTCTCACAGTGTACTTAAAGAGAAAGTAATTGACAATACTCTCTCACAATGTACTTATGAGAAAGTAATTGGCAATATCCTCTCTCAAACTAATAAACAGAAATAAAAAAAGGAAAGACTTCAAAAGGTTCACACTCATTAGAGAGCTTATGATCTTAGAATGACATAAATTAATATAGATTTAGAGGAATTATGTTACTCACATGTTGATAAATTGCACAAAGATTTCTGAGAAAAATGGTGCAGTTTCAAAAATGTCACATACATGATATCAAAATTACGTTCTTATTTGCATTAGAGCAAATCAGATATTAGTCTTTCATTCAGATCATAGCATTTATGCTTTGAAGGGTCTTTTCACAATTTATTTGTGACATTTTAAGACAAACTGCATTATTTTTAATATGTTTATAAACTGGGGTTGGTTTCGTATTTGGTAGTAAACAGGGGGTCAAGCTGATTAACAAGTGTTTCCAAAATATTATTTAAAGAATTGATTATAAGAGCCATCTCAGGTAAATATCGAGTATGGGTGGCAAAGCTCGCCGATTTTTTTATTTATTTTTTCCTGGCCAGGTAGCATATCAGAAAAACGAGATTAGTTTGTTAATCTTTTACTCGTTGCCATGGCAACAGCCCAATTTAGATTTTAGCCATTTTTTGGTCAATATCAGTTAAAAATAGTCGAAATTTACCGCACATTCGTTATCTTATTGCAGCAATATGCAAGATTTTTTTTCAAAAGTAGCTATTACTTGATAAAGACACATCTTTATACTATAGACACACAAAAAAAAAAATGTTTTGATGTATTTTCTGACCTGGCAACACTGCTAGTTTTGACATATTAAGAAAATTGCATCTCGTAAAAACTGCTTGCCAGGGCACTCAGGATATTGTCCTCATAGGAGGAGGGAGAGATTGACTTTACCCTACTCATATCTGATGAAAACAGCTCGGGGTATTATATACTTTAACGGCAGTGTTGCCAGATAATGACGCATTTTGGAAAAATTACAATATTTCGTTTGTTACAAATAATGACATTCATTTTGATACTGAAGCCATTTTATTACGACAAATTGGATTAAGTATATACCAGATGTTCCAGGAACTTCCATAGATACCCGTTAAGTAAAGCAGGTGGTAATATAGGGCCTATACTTCTACTCTTGTTGCCAGAAAGTTCACAGTTCGGCAACATTGCTATATTCAGATAATTTGATTTCGTATATTAGTCGGGTATGTACAGGAGGGTGCACGTGCACCCCCAGTACTAAACCAAACCAACTTTTTAGGTGTCTTTTAGGGTCCTTAAACACATTTTAGATGTTAACAGTGGAAAAAAATTGGATGATCTCCTGATATATAAAATGGCGTCCAAAATGGCCGCCAAAACAGGTCAAATCTCATAAAATGACATATAGCAATCAAATTGTATGGTGAAAGTATAGTTGTAATAGTGGGATGTGTGTATTAGACCACTAGACACTCATATCTAGAAGATTTGCTTTGTTAACACACCTAAATCCAAGATGGCCGCCAAAATGGCCGCCAAAAATGGTAAAATTTCATATATTGGCATATATAAACCAACATGTATGATCAGAGTAAAGTTTTAACAATGGGATGTATGTGTTAGACCACTAGAAACTCATACCTAGTATTTTTACTTTGTTCACATATTTTAAAATCAAAATGGCCGCCAAATTAATGGCCGAAATTGGTCAAAAGTAAAAAAACATTGGGGGTATGTAATAGACAATTAATAACTAATATCCAGTATATTTGCATTGCAATAACATACTTTAAAACCAAGATGGCCACCAAATTGCCGCTGTCAATGTAAAAAATAGTCTACATGAGTGTATGATAATTCAAAATAGATATTGTCAGAGTGTATACATACATATATACTGTTATACTGTACACAGCGCCCTACCTCGGACATTAACGGTACAGTGCCCCTGAAACCTAGGGACATGAATTTTTATGTACACAGAACGGGATGATCCCCTACTCTTTGCAAAGGAGTCTGTGACCTTTAACGTGCTCGGATTTTGCTCTTCTGATGCACGAGACCACCATTTATACGTGACTTCTGAACCACGATGCAATTGAGACTAAGTACCTTGCCTAAGGATACAAACATGTTGGCCGTAGCGGGCTCGAACTCGCAACCTTTGTATCATGAGACCAGCGATCTATCCGCTAGACCACACACGCTCTCATCAAATTCACCAAATAATATGTTCTAAACTGCTAAACTATTGCTTTTAGAAATAAGGCCCACCTCTGTGACAATTTGATTCAGTATCACTTTCCAAACTGGCTGCCAGAATGGATAAGTTGATGTTAAATGACCTAACACATTTGTTTTGTATTGTAAATGACCATATTATGTGAATGCTATCACATTAAAGTTAGGGTATTGGTAAATGTACAATTCTGGCAGCCATTTTGGAAAGTGCTACTTAATCAAAATTGTCACAGAGGGGGGCCTTATTTCTAAAAGTAATAGCATAGCAGTTTAGAACATACTATTTGGTGAATTTGATGTAATATACATTCTTACAAGATCTATTTTGGATTACCATACACTCATGTAGACTATTTTTACATTTACAGCGGCAATTTTGGTGGCCATCTTGGTTTTAAAGTATGTTATTAAAATGCAAATATACTGGACATGAGTTACTAGTTGTTTATTACATACCCCAATGTTAAAACTATAATTTCGTCATATATTTTGGTCGATATTATCCCATTTTATGGAATTCCAACAATTTGTTCAGTCAGTTTGGGACCCATTTTGGGGGCCATTTTGGATGTTTAAGTATGTTAAAAAATCAAAAATACTAGATATGAGTAACTAGTGGTCTAATACATACATCCCATCATTAAAAAGATATTTTCATCGTACATTTAGGTTGATATTATCTAATTTTATGGAATTTGACAATTATTTCAGCCACTTCGGGAACCATTTTAGGGGCCATTTTGGATTTTGAACTGTGTTAACAAAGCAAAAATATTGGTTATGAGCTACTAGTGGTTAAAATCGTTAAATTATATTTTCATCATACATTTCGGTTGATATTAGCCTTTTTAATGGAATTTTTGACCACTTTAGACCAATTTCGACCATTAATTTGGCGGCCATTTTGGTTTTAAAGTATGTTTACAAAGAAAGAAAAATTACGTATGAGTTTCTAGTGGTCTAACACATACATCCCATTGTTAAAAATATATTCTGATCATACATTGGTTTATATATGCCAATATATGGAATTTTATCATTTTTGGCGGCCATTTTGGCGGCCATCTTGGATTTAGGTGTGTTAACAAAGCAAAACTTCTAGATATGAGTGTCTAGTGGTCTAATACATACATCCCACTATTACAACTATACTTTCACCATACAATTTGATTGCTATATGTCATTTTATGAGATTTGACCCGTTTTGGCGGCCATTTTGGACGCCATCTTGGATATCTGGAGAGCATCCCATCTTTTTTCACTGTTAACATCTAAAATGATGTTTAAGGACCCTAAAAGACACCTAAAAAGTTGGTTTGGTTTAGTACTGGGGGTGCACGTCAACCCCTCAGTACATACCCGACTAATATACGAAATCAAATTATCTGAATATAGCAATGTTGCCGAACTGTGAACTTTCTGGCAACAAGAGTAGAAGTATATGCCCTATATTACCACCTGCTTTACTTAACGGGTATCTATGGAAGTCCCTGGAACATCTGGTATATACTAAATCCAATTTGTCGTAATAAAATGGCTTCAGTATCAAAATGAATGTCATTATTTGTAACAAACGAAATATTGTAATTTTTCCAAAATGCGTCATTATCTGGCAACACTGCCGTTAAAGTATATAATACCCCAAGCTGTTTTCATCAGATATGAGTAGGGTAAAGTCATCTCTCCCTCCTCCTATGAGGACAATATCCTGAGTGCCCTGGCAAGCAGTTTTTACGAGATGCAAAGATAGGCTAAAATATCAATTTTCTTAATATGTCAAAACTAGCAGTGTTGCCAGGTCAGAAAATACATCAAAACATTTTTTAAATTTTTTAAAAATTATTTGTGTCTAAAGTATAAAGGTGTCTTTATCAAGTAATAGCTACTTTTGAAAAAAAATCTTGCATATTGCTGCAATAAGATAACGAATGTGCGGTAAATTTTGACTATTTTTAACTGATATTGACCAAAAAATGGCTAAAATCTAAATTGGACTGTTGCCATGGCAACGAGTAAAAGATTAACAAACTAATCTCGTTTTTCTGATATGCTACCAAAGTACTTCAACCTGGCCAGGAAAAATAAATAAAAAATCGGCGAGCTTTGCCACCCATACTCGATATTTACCTGAGATGGCTCATAAGACCCCCTTCACGGTTATGACTCCTTCAATGAGTATGGACTTTCCATTTTCGTTGACTTAGTAAAAGGAAAGGGAAACATCTTAACAAGGCCATCATAAATCTGTTGATTTAGAAAAGTGATATTGAAGGATAGCCATGCAAGCATTAATCCCAGTACAACAAAGACATGAGCGGACTCTGATGACTTGAAAGAT
>JAYJML010000518.1:0-27374 GCA_035610835.1 Ophiura sarsii | reverse complement strand
ACAGTAAGGGAGTGTTCAGAAATACTTTGGTGGGTGGGGGGGGGGGGGGGGGGTTGGCCAAAACTGTGGGGTCTAAAAGTTTCAAATTGCCCAAAGGGGGGATCAAAAAGTTGTTGGTAAATAAAGGGCGGGGGGGGTCAAAAAAGTGTGGCCAAATGGATAGTATAACGCCTGGGTGGACAAAAAAAAATTGCGCGCTGCGCTCGCTTTAGTTCAGAATTGTTCAGTTTTTAAAAGGCAAGAGGTGTAAAAAGACAATTTGTGTAGCAAAACAAAAAAATCCCGCTACACACGAATATTTTTTGTGAACTTTTATTTTAGAAACATTACAATTTAAAGAGTGAAGCGGACATTTTCATTTAGGGGTGTAAAATAAAACTTAGATCATAGCAACGTCCGGACCAACCACTGCAAATTGTGCGACAAAATGAAACTTGTATACAAAATTAAACTTTCCACAATTTCAACAAAGCTACAGTTGAAAAAGGTGGTCATTAACGAGATAAACACAAATTTATTTATTTACTACGCGCGAATTTTCATGCAACCTTTATTTTCAAGCAAATTCATGTTGAGTGAATCTGAAATGTTGTACATTGTGGGATGGTCCGGACCGCCAGCGTCGTAAAAAGAAGCCAACAGGTCTTTTTCTACATGAAATAGTAAGGTGTGTGTGGGGGGGGGGGCGATTTTTTTTTTACTAGTAAACATTTGAAAAATTTATTTATTTCGTTTTAATACGGAATAAAGCTAAACTCACTGAATAAAATGATTTTTAAAAAAAAATAAAAAAATTCTAACTGATTTTGCATGTGAGCCCATACAAATGTTTACTAGTAAAAAAAAATCGCGGGGGGGGGGGGGGGTCAATAACAAATATTAAAAATTGTTAAAGGGGGTCACAAAAGTTTTGCAATTTGTAAAGGAGGTCAAAAAAGTTTCGACACAGACAAATTTCAGTTGCCCAGCCCCCCACCAAAGTATTTCTGAAACAAGATGCTTATATCTTATATCATCATCTGTGAAAGATGCCATTGCATCAGTTAGATGGACACTATTTTGTTTAGCATGCAAACATATAAAAATGAAATGTTCCAACTCAATTTAAAAAATTTAAAAAGCACAGGGCTTAAGGGACCGTTCATTATTTATGGTGGAGGGGGGGGGGGTTGGGACAAATTCAAGACTTGGATGTTAAAATTACCTAACCCCCCCCCTACAGCTGAAACTGAAAATGACATGACCCCCCTGCTAACCATTTGCTTTTTACACCCACCCCCCCACCCCCCCCCCCCCCCCCCCCCCCCCCCCCCCCTCCTACCTGAAAAACTCAACTTGTCACATACTTATAGGGGCTGTCTTTACCTTTAGAATTTTGTTCATGGATATGTTGGCCAATTCTGTTTGTGCCCTATCTGAACGGGCAATAATTCTTTTATGATTGCCCTTTTTTTATTGTGTGAAAGTAGTAATGGCGAGCGTAGCGAGCTGAAATTGTGTCATATTTTATACATTTTGGGTGGTTTTGTGAGTCTTTATAACCCAAACAAGTTAGCCTACATTCTGAGCAGAAACGTATAATCCAGTAAAACATTCTACTTTTGTGAGCATTGGTGCAAAGCTGAGTCGAGGTGAAAAGCATGCAATTTTTTTTTTAAATCATAAAATTGGATTTTGTTACATTATACACCCGTGTCTCTAATTTCTTGACCATTGATGATTATATTAATGTTTTTCCACCACATCATCCGAGGCACAGACAAGATTTGCTGTCCAGAAGTCGTCTCATAGTAACAAATTTTGAAGTTGATAGGTTTTAATAAAATATGTGCAAATCGCAGAAAAAAAATTGCATTTTCACTCCAAAATAATCTCTAAAATCACCTCAATCACAACCGTCTGTATAGTTTTAAAAAAAGTTACACCCCCCCCCCTGTATAAAAATAAAAAGTAACATAACCCCCCCCCCCCCTATTTCAACATATGAAAGTTACATGACCGCCCTATAGTTTACCCAACCGCCCTCCAGCATAAATAATGAACGGTCCCTAAGTGCTGTTGAACTATACTGTCACGAAGTATCTAAAATTATTATCCTATGTCCATCTAATGTGAATAAGTGTTGCCAAAATGGCTCAAACAATTTCTTATTTGTTTCTTACATACATTGTAGATTTTTGAACAAGATGTTACATTGGTGTCAAACGTATACACAAATTGGGCTATAAATTGCGGTTTTAGTAAATGCACACAGGATGAGGGACTAATTAAAGATCTGTGATTAAAATGGTGTACATTTCACACCTTGCCCTTAATTGGCGCGTTTTGCGGTTTGACGAACCCACTCATCACCACATGTGGTCTGGCTACGGTCTTGTCTTCCTTGGCACTGCTATTGGCCAGTGTGTGCATGATGTCATCGGGGTATCGTGTTGCATTGTGGTCTAGTGCCGGATTCTCGGTACCCATTTGTCCAAAACTGGAGGGCCACTCTTTTGACTCGGCTAGGATGGCTGATAGTGTTTCTATATTCTATCTTAGTATAGTATTTCCCTGGATAGTGATAGTGGCCCTACGAGGAGGGCTTTTGACTCGGCTAGGATGGCTGATAGTGTTTCTATATTCTATCTTAGTATAGTATTTCCCTGGATAGTGATAGTGGCCCTACGAGGAGGGCTTTTGACTCGGCTAGGATGGCTGATAGTGTTTCTATATTCTATCTTAGTATAGTATTTCCCTGGATAGTGATAGTGGCCCTACGAGGAGGGCTAAGTTTTAAGGGCTTTAAACCCTATATGTACATGGATGTAAGGAATCTTTTGACCAATTCTGACAGTAATCAAACATTTCCTGATATAGCAGAAGCATTTTGAATGAAAGTAGTGACAATTTACATTTTGACCCCTAGTGACCCCAAATATTTTTTGATTGTAAAAACCTAACTATTATAAATGCGTACGGTCATAGGGAATATGTTGACCGATTTTGACGATCCTAGGTCACTTTACTAAATTGGAAATGCGTTTTAAGTGGAAATCACGTTTTGACCCCTAGCGACCCCTGTGTGACCTTTGACCCAAAACTGAGAAAACCCCTATATGTAGGTCAGGTAGGGGGTCCTACTGACCAAATCTGGTGATTGTAGCATGTAAACTGTAGGAGAAGAAGCATTTTGTAGAAATATTGCCAGAAGAAGCAGATGAAAGAAACGGCAGAGATAGAGTACCTCGATTTTTGAAAAAATCAAGGTAATAATGTAGCAATTTTTGTATATGGGTTACCATTGCTTAGTGTGCAGGTGTGTGCATGGAAATTTGCTACAACTTTGTTTTTGTTGGGTTTGGTGACTTTTAAAGCCGTCATTAGGAGCCCGTGGGGGGGGGGGGGGGGGTACTCGGATTTGGTTTGGTCGGGGGTGTGCCGCTGGAGATTCAAAACCCATACCCATTTCTAAGGGTGATTTTTCGCGAAAATAGACCTAATTTTGGCAAATTTTCGCGAAAATCGCGAAAACAGGACCCATGTCTAAGGATTTTTCACTGAAAAGCCTACCCATGGCTAAGGATGTCTGGAGCGGCACGTCCCCATATGCCTTACATACGTGAGTACCCCCCCCCCCGGGATTAGGAGGCTACTATAAAGTATCCTCTCAATTTTTATGAGATATCAAATTACGAGGAAGAAATTTGCTCACTTAAGGGGGCTGTGCACTCTCAATTTTGTATTTTTCACTAATTTCACTTTTCTTCATTTTTCAAAACTTCATAGTGTTATCTATCAGTACATGAAAAGAAATTTTCAATTTCGAAATCCCAAAAGCCTATTTAGAAGGATTTAAATCCCTTAGTCTGATCATCTACAAAGTGGAATGGAAAAGTCTGCCCGCAGGGATCAGCGAAATTCCCATGCGCCACGTATCCCGTGAAAGTTTTGTTTTTCACGCAAATTAGCACGCGCCTGTTCGCTTAATACGCGACGCTGTTGTTTAGAATGCCGGAAATGCGTGCTGCGTTAACCGCTATGTTTTTGGCGCGTTTTGAGGGCTTGGTCACACGCGTTGTTTACGCATCGGGGGCTCGACTTTTATCAAACCATCATTTTTGCCGGGGTGTGGCTGAAGCAAGTAATAAATAAAACAAGGCTTTGGGCAAGAGTTAGTGTCAAGGAGTTTGGAAAGAGAGTAGGATACAAAAATAAAGGACAGAGAAAGATTTTTAATCCATGAAACATCAAGAAGTATCAAAAAGACTCACACTGGAGTTTTATCCGAAGGTGTTATGTTGTCTTTTTGTTTCCTTTCGATATTGTCCATGTCTGTCCCACTCGCCCGTCCATCCAAGACCTGTTTATTTAATTATTGTCATCACTAATTATGGTATCCCTATTACTTTTTATCGTTGTTTTGTTAGCTATGTGCTCAATTAGTTCAACTCGATGTACTAATTTGTCATTATATATCAAACATAATATCAATTATAAGTGTCATTTGACATAGGCCTACATATTAATTATTATGGGCGAGTGTATGATCGGAGAAGCATAGTCGGGCAGGCCGATGTTATCATGGTTTATATTATAGTCTATAACTTTGTATAGTTATGTGCACACGCGGCAATCTAAAACAAGGGGATGGGTGGGGGTATAGGGAAGGGTAGGGCTGGACATCCTCTCCTGTATTTTAATATAATATCCATTATAAAGCTTAATTTATTTCAGTTTGCGTTTGGGTGTTAGGCCTATACGGTTTGGTAATATGCCATAATCATGATAATATCAAACCAAATAAGTTCCAAGATATTACCAGGTTAATCAAGTCATGTTTCTTCTATGCATCTTCCTAATATTTCATGGTTAAATTGAATAATAATATATATATATATATATATATATAAATTCGGGAACAAACCGATTGAAATTCTGACTGAACATGCTGAACAAAGGTCTTCCCATTTCGATCGCTAAAATGGCTCCTCATTCATATTTTTGAATCAATAAAACGTCTGAATGTTCTAAACTGAAAGCAAATGGGAAAGGGTGGGTTATGGTGGGAGAGGATGGTCTATAATACTGCTGTCCGTCGGACCCCTCCCCCCAAAAAAATAAATATGGTAACGATGTTATGAGCATGAGATGTAAACAATAGGCCTAATTAATTAAATAATGCATAGTTGCACCTTTGATATCCTTGTACTTTTTTGCCTTTCTCCCAATGAAAAAAGTATGCTTCAATCTACGTATAGGTGACAAGGCAATTTATAGGGATAGCTAATAAATAATAGGCCTAATACTATACCGTAGTACTATATATAATTGTTAATAATGGCAGTGTTTTGACCGTTATCATTGTTATCTTCAGTAGATGGAAAACTCATTTTAAAGAGATCCAACCAAAATGCTTAAGGCAAATGGTATTTTCCCGGTGGACTTTACCTTATACCAGGCTGAATTGCCGCCGATGAGTCCGAACTCGAGACGTGTCGTCCTCAAAAACCCACCGCCAAATTGGGGGGGGGGGGGGGGGGGGGGGGGGGGGCGGGGGGCCTCGATCCCTCCAACCCACTATAAGTCCTGCGCTGTATTTCAAAAACCCTCGCCCCCTTCAACCCAGTGTATTTACAGAAAATAAAAGGGGCCGGGGGACACTCTACTGTTTAATACCTGTTCACAAGGGCGGCGGAACCGGGGGGGGGGGGGGGGCAGGGGGGCACGTGCCCCCCCATCCGTGAAAGTGGTGGGACACCATGTGCACTGTGCCCCCCTAGAAGTTTGTGGCTGAACTCCTTTAATCGAGATCCACAACATTTTTTACCCCAAAACAATTGAAAAGCTTGACTTTTAGTGTCAAAAATACATGAAATTCTCTTAAACTGCAGGCAATTTTGTATTAAAACCAAAAAAAATTCGCGCGCTTCGCGCGCATTTTTAAACAAACGTTTTTCCTTGTTGCCAAAAACAATTTCACGAAACACCCTTTGGCTCCATTTTTATGCTGGTGTTGCTGCCACTGATTGAGAGTATTAATCTCTTTCTTATGTTATAGCTAAGACGAATTCGTCTCAGTCCATCGTAGTTTTTTCCGTCCAAAAGTATGAGAGTCGCATTTTCAACAAGAGTCAGTTAGCATGGTTGTAGTGATAGTCTTGTGGACATGACTTCAAAAAAAGCGCATCTAAGTTAATGAGAAGATTGTTAACGGTAGCCTATATTAATACATTCGGTGTTGAAATTAAAATTGAGTTGCGCATCGCTCCTAAAGTACAAAATGTTCATTAATCTTTCAAAATGTTAGTGATAACATTAGTGATTTCCCGTTTCAAAATGGACCGCAAATGGCCTCATAATGTCCTATCTTAAATTCCAAATTTAGCTCCACGGAACCCACGCTGTAAGAAGCTCTGCTCCGCTTGCGATCCAGGATCATAATCATTTTACAAATGTTCAATTTTATTTTTTTCATTATTAAAAATTCAGCAATTAAATTGCCATTTTTCTAACAAAATAGACAAGAAATGGCCTCGATGCAGCGAAAAGTTTAGGGCCCGGTAATCATAAAATGTTCATTTTCATTAATACTATTGATAAAATTCAAATTTTTGTTTCGTTTCATTTTACGATATAGTTCATATGTCAATTTGCAAAATTGTATACCTGTGGTCACTTTTTGGAAATCTTGTCATTGGATTGCGGATTAAAAAAAAAGAAATATTGCTGTATAAAGTACAACTTCGTGGGCCTTTACAATGTCATGAATAGTGTTAATTATATCAAAATACGTCATGAAATGGCCCCTGAGAGCATATCAAAACCCAAAATTTCCCGGGGCCCTTAAGCGGGCCCCGGACCCCACGCCGCAAGGCGCTCCACTCGCTCCGCTCGTTTCGCTTGCATGAACGTAATTTTAGTGCCCCCCCATTTTTAAATACTCTCCGCCGCGCCTGCCTGTTCATATGTTCATAGTCATTTTACAAACCGTTAACCTTAATATTTAATATCCTGCTTCTTTAAACATTGAGTAATAAGTGTTATACCTAAACCTAATTCCCTTTTTTCAGTTGCGCTGGCATATCGAGGGTCAAGTTCAGTGCAATTTTTGGCTTTTTACTTTGATAAAATCGGAATTCGTGACGTGACTTTGATCAGAAGCTTACCTGATCCCGTCCCTGAAGTAGAAGAAGAAGAACAAATTTATCAGACAGCTGCGACCAAACGACGTCATAATTAAATCTTCATCACCATTTCTCGCTTTCTCTCTTATTTTCCCAATTTTCTCACCTTTACTAAGTTTATACTAAATCTACAGGAAGGGCTGATTTTCTCGTAACTGCGTCACGGTGCATTTGAAAATGATCACATTGATGAAGACTTGCAAACTGCATTCGGCCTATAATGATAAACTTTGATGATTAGCCGCGATGTTGCGTACAGAAATTAATACACGAGCGTGTAATATTTGTCAACTTGTTTAACGCGCACGCGTCACCATTTAATTTGCCAACTCAAAACATTCCACGCGCGTTCGCGCTCGTTAGCAATTAACGCACGCGTTTTCATGCGTTACGCTTCCTGGAAATTGTAGGCGCACTTCGAATGCGCATGAAAAGGTATGGCTTCTTTTTCACACTCTGCATCATGACAAAGGTGGGTTTTTAACACACGTTTGAGGTTATTTTGATACCAAGAAAATAACGGTTTGTAATCAAACTTTGCACGAAGTTGGGGATTCATATGCTTCTCATAATATATAAAGAACAGGATTTGAAATTGGTGTATTTTCCCGTAAACCATGATCAAACGGCGGTATTGTCACATTTTCACCTTCATCGGTTGATTTCTTTATGTTCATTTTTGAGTAAAATGTGCAATTTTATGGAAACAATAAGTCGATAAATACTGCATCTGATGAAACGTAAGTAGGCTTAATGGAAAGAGCATGATCATCGCTAGGAATCGGTTTTTTTGTTTAATTATAATTTGCCTAGTTCAAAATTTAGGGGTCTTTTTGTGGAAATGGACGGTTTTTTAAATTCAGAATGTTGACTTTTATGCCTTATTTGGTCAATAAATCACAAAGTATGTCCAAAATCAACAAACAAAAAATACGATTCCTAGATAATTTTGTTAAGATTACAATACATCTAGAACGATAACTTTCGACAAAATATATTTTTAGTTATCTTGACAAAACCTAAAATACGTGTTTTTTATCATTTTTTACCAAAAAGCTCAATTTTTGAAAAAAAATCATGTTCATGGTTAGATTTATTGAACCCTTTACTTCAAGAAAATGTATACTTTTATATGGATTAAATGAATAATGACGAAGCTACGGCAGTTTTACGGAGGCTGTACCTGAAGGTGCACAGCCCCCTTAATGATGCATATCTTAAGATTTTGGTACCGATTATTGATTTTTAATTTTAACACCTGGTCAGTAACTGTTTGTGTTAGGTGTATATCATAAAAATATATTGATACTTCTAAAAGATAGAGTCTGTTAAAACAATTCTAGATTGATTTCTGTCACTGGACTTTTTGAAAAGCTGATTTGACCAGAATGAGACTCATGCTGCCGGAAGATGATGCATTCTTATAACTCACTGGGAAATTTGGAACACAAATCCGATATGAGTTTTTCAGCATTAGGTTTAAATGTTTTGACTGCTTTAGGCTACATGTATAATATATATACCTAACTTTACACCAATTGGATTTCATGACTTCAGGGCCCACCACACCAGATATTTTCACAGCTTTTACTTATTACAAATGCACCGGGACAAATGACTAACTTTACAACTTGTAAAATGTAAATGTTTCACTGATATTACGTGTATTAAATGCCTAACGTGTCCCGTGTAAAATCGATTAGAAGAATAATATTTTAATTTTTAATATCACACTGAAATTTACGGTGATTTTATTGCACTATTTTATCTTGTTATCGTAATTAGCCCTTCACCGCGTATCAATATCCACGGCACTAAAAATGGCGCGGTTTTTGAATATAATCATCATCAATTGCTACGACACTATTAGCAGACGTGTTAAATTCAGCGACAGATCCTTTGTCCCAGATTGGATCATTCCGTAACAAGTTGAGCATTTGTATCTCGAGTTGATCAATTATGAAAATAGAAACAGTAATAATTGTGAAGTGGCACAAGCGTTAGGATAAAATGGTGAAGATGTAAATGTGACCGTCTCTTCGTCGACAATTTTAAAGTGTTATATGCCTAGAAAATGGCTTTCAACTTGGGTTGGAGTACACTACAACCATGACAACAGCAATTATATTCAAGTTTCCAGTTATCAGTCATAGGAACAGAAATACGACGTCTACTACCTGACTTCAAATATAAAAGAAAATCATCATTTGAATCGGGGAACAAACGAACAATCGGTAATCGCTATAGAACTACAACATCTTCATTATTGCCCTATCGCACAACACACATGCTATCGCGATTCTCAACGGAATGCATGTATGTTTCTGTATTATTATTATTATTATTGTTTTTTATGTCGTAATATAAGAGATCTAAGTTGATTGATAATAATTATTTCGCACTTTAATAATCCTGTGCAAGTCAAATCAATTAATTGTATACAACCATCGATTGTATTATTTAACAATTCATATTTTCAAAAATCTTGATGATATTTATTGTATTTGTTATTATTAGGAAAGTTAATTTATGAACGGTGACGACACGATTTATTGGTATAACTCTTCTGAATTATTGGAAGAGTAATGTAAATGTCGTTGATATAATAACCACTGATTTCAGTATAGCGATCGGTATTGATTTTTAGCTACTTTAGATATTTGAAATGTTCATGCTATGATACGCTTATTATTAGCTAACCCACAATTATAGTTATAATAAACACCTCCCAAAAAGAAAGTATCCACTTTTTTCGAGACGCCCTGTGTTTTATTCGTAGGACCCTAAATATATTCAACAAGTGGGAAATAACAGGCATTTTCTCCCGCGCATTTTGACATCTCATTTGTCACAATAGCACCAATATTGATGAAGCGGTGTCCATTTGAATAACAAATGATGCAGTTTCCATTTTACACTCAACCCTATACCCATGAAAACGGCGTTAACAAAACAGTAAATCTAAAGTGAACCTCTTCTTTCTCTCCATGAAAAGACAATCATAATCCGTACATCTCACATCATTAATTGTTTCCAACACCTGTATCTACTACAGTGCAACAGAGCATAAACTTCCAAATATTGAATTATAAATATAGTGCCTCCTGATTGTTGTACAACAATGAACATTTCAATCCTAAGTATGTGTATCATATATAATTAAAACAGCTTTGTTTTAAAGTACTATTTCGTGTCCTTGTATGATTATCAGCATTGTTACATTTCTTATTAAACCTGATTTCGGATTGGCCAATACTTGATTATCCATACACGCTAATCCAACCAGCTACTGCCTAATTCCTTTCATGGCCTTGACTATTTATAATTTCCTTTTTTATTTAGACTTTAGTGCAGGCCTTTAACACGATACCTGTTTGTACACCCATGCATGTCAGCACACCACCTAAAGTAACATACACCATTATGACTGCACACTGGCGAATTGCATTTCAAATTTCATGTAGCGCGAATTTTAAACCACTGGTCCCTTAGCACGGGCATGTCCTTGAATATTCCTTCCATTGTTTGCGTGCATGGCTGCACAAGTATTAATAGACTTTTGCCAAGTCTGTGTACAGTTGTATGAAATAGAGGTTACATGTGGTTTTTTCTCTTTTTAAATATACTAAATGTTTGGAGGACGATATTTTAAATACTAAAGGGATATTATCTGCTCAGACCATTATTTTAAGCACCTCTTAACCTTTAATTTGATACCATGCAAGTCTGGTTTGGATACACAGTATTACTTAATAATTTCAACGAGTTTGGTCATTAATTAAGCTTAATTAAGACAGATTTTGGGTTTTTGTTAAAAGTAAAGATAAATGTGAACTTTTTCTCAGACAGTATTGTTGGCAATGATGGGAACTTCATTTCCTGTAACTTTGGTGTTAATAGCATTTATAGTTTTTGCTGGAAATTCCAAAAAGCAAAATGTTAATGTATTTCTTTATAATATGCTAATCATATAAGGTCAAACCTTTTTTTTCTCTATGACATTAAATCACCAAGCTGTATTCTATAATAGGATATTGTCTCCTTGTCTTACATATGTTACTTTTTTTAATTAGAGCGTAATTTCAATAACATGCACTTTTGGAAATTTATGCTCTGTTGCACTGTAGTGTGAGAATCATCCTTTACATGACCAGTATCATTCATTATGTTTGTAAGCCAACACACCTCTCTCCATTTCCGTGCAAGGTTCCTTGTAACTCCGAATCGAAGAGCAATTGCAGTTTCTGAAACTCCAGAAACTTTTCATGGAGAGAAAGACGTGGTGCACTTTAGATTTACTATTTTGTTTACGCTCTTTTCATGGGTATAGGGTTAAGTGAATTTGAATTTTAAAAATATGCAGTTTCCATTGTTGCACCCTATACCCGTGAAAAGAGCGTAAACAAAACAGTAAATGTACCGCTTCTTTCTCTTAACCCTTTGAACCCGACGCTCCGGTATCCCGGCTTACGTATAAGTGTACCGTATCCCGGCTTAGAGGTATGCATTCATTCAACCATATGAGACGGACTATAGGCTCAGTGTAGGATGTCCAAAGGGGTTTGATTACAAAGATAAGACTACTGCGCATCTAAAAATTGCCGGGTCAAAGTTCAGAGGTTTGTTGTTATCAATTGACGAGTGTTTCTATCAGCGCATTTTGCTTGCTGTTTTTTCGTGTCTTTTCGCATCAAAATTACATTGAAATGTGGCGCGTTTTGGACATTCTGGACGATAGTGATACTGCTTAGAATTTGTTTAGATGATAGTTCTGGAATTTCAGATGATTTTGAGACCCGGGCAATGAATGGGCATTGATGGAAGTCATAAGCTTTTCATGTATTTGCGGTAATGTATCAGTATCAGTATCAGTATCAGTATCGGTGTACGGGTGGGTTTTGGGGTCCAAAATGTCGCAATTTTTATTTATTTTTGTCCTGAAAGCACAATCCAAGTAAACTGTTATTGTTTTTATATGATTGTATAATATTACAGATGATTCGGGACAAGTTTAGTAGTCAGCGGTACACATTGCCTGGCGCGGTCAGAGTTCAAAGGGTTAATGAAAACAATCTGGAGTGTCTGTAACTGCAGTTGCTCATCGATTTAGAGTCAGAAGGAAGGTTGCACGGAAATGGAGAGACATATTTTGGCTTACAAACATCATGAACGGTCCTGGTCATTGTGAAGGATCATGCCAGTAGATACAGTGAAGTGTTGGAAGCAATGGACGATGTTAGAAGTTCGGATTATGTCTTGTCATGGAGAGAGAGAAAGAAGAGGTACAATTTAGATTTACTGTTTTGTTAACGCTCTTTTCATATGGGTATAGGGTCCCGCAAGCATAACATTGTGCATTATGTGTTAGAAAAATACCTATCGAGCCCAACTTTTGTAATTATATAGAACAAAACACCACACTTATGACAAAAGCAAAAAAACCGCCATCTTTTAACATGCAATTTTTAAAATTCGCGGCGATTCAAAGTCCCGGTGTCGATGAAGTCATAGTTATACAATGCACATGCGCAAATTTGAGCACCAGACCCATGACGTCATCGACACCGGGACTTTCGATCGCCGCGAACTTTAAAAATTACATGTTGAGTGATGGCAGTTTTTATTCGTTTTTGTGACTAGTATGATGTTTTGTTCTATACAATTACGTAATTTCGGCTCGATAATTATTTTTCTAACAAATAATTCTCAATGTTGTGCTTGCGGGACCCTTCCTTTAAGTGCAACAATGGAAACTGCATCATTTGTTATTCAAATGGACACTGCTTCATCAATATTGGTGATATTGTGACAAATGAGGTGTCACAATGCGCGAGAGGAAATGCCTGTTCTTTCCCTCTTTTTGAATATATTTAGGGTCCTAAGAATTAAACACAAGGCGTCTCGAAAAAAGTGGATACTTTCTTTTTGTGAGGTGTTTATATCTATTCATTTAGTTATTCATAAACACTAGCTTCGGCATATCATTAATATTCTCCAATCACCCGCTGAATCTAAGTTTGACTTTCCGTATTCATAGCTCATGTTATAAAATAAGATGTAATTTTATGTGCAAAGATATAAATTTATATGCAGTGTATGGATGTTAATGTTGACTAATATTCATAACATTAAATACTGTATGTATTGAAAGTTTGTATCAAATCAGGCATATCTTTGTTTATGTATATTGTCATATGCCGAATGAAGGAGAGTTACCAATAAATTTAAATTTGTGAGTGTAAATGATAATTTTGTCTTGATGTGCGATTCCTTATGTTATATAGGTTTCAGTATTTAAGGGTTGAGTGAACTAAAACATCTTCAATAGCATATGAAGTTGACATAACGTTCTACCAAATGTTTGGAATGGGGTTAAAACAAATGCCTCACTTCACATCAAATGTTTTAATTGGTGTGGATACAAATGGCTTAAACTTAACACCAAATGTTTTGCAATGGAGTTGATTCAAAATGGTGAGTAACTGATAGACTAAATATGAAAGAGACTACAACCCTGGATAAAAGTCTTGGAACGCTTACTTGTTAACAACGGGAAACTAACACCCCTCTCCCCCTGTCATGTTGAGAAGTGTCCGTGATTTCAGCAATAATTTAAGGAGTCCCAACATGGATTGGGTGTGAGGAAGGGAAAATTGTTGTTTAAGATGTCTTCTTCAGTTCTTAACAATATAAACATCATTTAAAGATCAGAAATAACAATTCTGCACATAATGTCCAAACGTTTAAAAGCGTTCCAAAATTTATTTTTCCAAGATGTATGTGTAGGTGAATTCAAATGCCTAATTTCATACCAAATGTTTTTGGATCGGTGTTGATTCAATTGCGTAACTTCACACCAAATGGTTTCCTGTTGATACAAATGCGTAACTTCACACCAAATGGTTTTGGATCGATGTGGATTCGAATGCGTAACTTCACACCAAATGATTTGCAGTTTGATACAAATGCCTAACTTCACACTAAATGTTTTTGATTGGTATACATGCCTAATTTTAAACAATTTTTAAATTTGTGTTGATACAAATGTGTAACTTTACGTCAACTATTTCGTTTATTCTATATTTACACTAACTGTTTAAACTTGTGGTGATACAATTATACAGACGCCGTACTTTTACACTTAATGACACAAATGCCTAACTTTACTCTTGATAAACATCTTCAATTCATACCGATACTTATTAAACTTATCTATTATTTGCAGCAATTTTAATAATTTATTTTGTTCTGAACTTCTCGGAATATACAAACAACAACAGTTCCACGGTTCAATGCACACATCAAGGTCAAATGACCGTCTCAATCCGTGTATAAATAAATTTTAAAAAGTAGCAACATCCAGTATATTCTTTTCAATTTCCCAATGCAAAGTTTATTAAAATATAAAAACGCATATTAAAATCGTAACAAATTGTGTATATCAATCATATGCATCGCCCAGAATTCCCAATACAAGTTATTGGTTCCCTACCGAGAGGAAGTGATGTATGTATAGCTCTGCTGCATCGCCCAGAATTCCTATTATTTGCCCACCCGTGTCTGCATCACGGTTGACAACTGGCATTGAAATATAATTATTAACGGTTCCTGTGAGATCACGGTCGACAACTAGCATTCAGATTGCCAGTATTTTACCGTTATTTTACAGAAATATTATAATTATTAACGGCTCCTGTAATTTTACATCACGGTTAACAACTGGCATTCAGAATGCCAGTATTTTACTGGTTTTTTTACTGAAATATAAATACTAACGGTACCTGTGATTTAACATCACGGTTGACAACTGGCATTCAGATTGCCAGTATTTTACCGATTTTTTACTGACATTATGGTTAACGGTACCTGTGATTTAACATACGGTTGACAACAGGCATTCAGATTGCCGGTATTTCACCGGTTTTTTTACTGAAACTTAATTATTAACGGTTCCTGTGATTTAACATTACGGTTGACAACTGGCGTCCTGATTGCCATTATTTTACCGTTTTTTACTGACATTATGGTTAACGGTACCTGTGATTTAACATTACGATTGACAACTGGCATTCAGATTGCCGGTATTTTACCGTTTTTTGACTGAAACTTAATCATTAACGGTTCCTGTGATTAGACATTACAGTTGACAACTGGCGTCCTGATTGCCAGTATTTTACCGTTTTTTACAGGTATATTTCTAACAGTGTAGCAGCTCATGTGCTCAGTAACTTACCAATAGTGCGATTTTGGTTTGAGCAGACGGTCACCTGTCCTGTTATTTAGTATCTGACGCCTTAGTCATTCGTGCTTGAAAGAAATGAGTTCCAAATATTTGAAAGTCGATTATCTCAAAATAGCATTTCTTGAGTTATATGGCAATTTCACTGACACGCCGCCAACTGACATGCTATTAGCAGCTCATGTGCTCAGTAACTTACCAATAATAGTGCGATTTTGGTTTGAGCAGACGGTCACCTATCCTGTTATTTAGTATCTGCCGCTTTCGCGCTTGAAAGAAAACAACATAGCGGTTTGAATGCGTTTTTTGCGATTTGTATACAACCGGATGCGCATTAGACGACAAGAAAAATTCAAGGTTGAAAATAAAGTGGTTCGTGTTACAAATATCGACCAGATTTTACTTAAATCTTGTTCTTAGAAAACTCAACACATTAATGCAACAAATCAGAGATGACTACCAATTGATTACGAGTCGCCAGACCGTATACAAATGCGTCCATCATTTTATCAAAAATTGCCTGACAGATAATTCAGTCGGTGATGTCGCATTAGAGTAGCGGAAGTGTAATTTGAGCAGGCTTATCATGCTTTGAGCTCTCAAAATGTCTCTTGACAGTGTAAACAGCTTTCACGGTATTACCAAAAAGACTACTTTCATTGCGTCAACGTATATGCCAACATCTAGCGATGAGGATGACAACGATCCTAGTTTATTGCCTCAGCTTCAGTTCATCCTCGCCTTGTTAGCTGTCATCATAGTTATTCTGATAACCATCATCGGCAATCTACTGGTTGTTATATCGTTTTTCACCACACATTCATTGCGAACTTACACCCGCTACTTCATTTTGAGTTTAGCCTTTGCTGATCTGTTGATCGGCGTCATAGACATGCCTCTTTACGCAACAGTGTTCGTATTACAACATTGGCCGTTCAGCCAGATATTTTGCGATATTTTTGTTTTTATGGATCATTGTTTCAGCCAAATCTCCGTCGTATCGATTGTAGTGATTTGTATCGATAGATTCGTAGCATTAAAATTTCCCTTTCGTCATCGTCGAAAATGGCATAACCGTAAGAATGCGCTGACATTAATCGCCGGGACATATTTTATACCAATTTTGATATGGTTCCCGACAACAACTCTTTGGCCTCATTTTGCTGGACATCGGAGTGTACCATTGGATACATGTCAACCGGAATATGTATCGAATTTGGTCTTCAGTATTTTGGCACCAATAATATTTTTCTGGATCCCAGCTTTAATTGTAGGTGTGTTATATTGCAACGTTTACAAACTTATAAATGAGATTTTAACGACTGCGGAGCATCGAGCAGCATTTCACGATCATATCAGGGTTGAAATTAAAATGCAAGAAACCACGAAATCTCAATCTGATTATCATCCTCGGCGCAACCCTAACAGAGCTGATATTGCGCCTCAAGAAGCTGCTCAGGTGCAACCGGGGGTGCAACCATCAACAGTTCTGTGCAATTCCAATAGAACTGATACTGAAACAATAGCACTAGAACCTGCTGAAGCTCAATTTGCGTATCAGATTAGCAAACGACAACGTCCCAGCAGACGACTAGTCAAAAAGAAATTGCGGGAAAAAGAAATGAAGAAAACGTCGTCGTCGGATAAACCCGTGCCTAAAGTACTTCTTAGCTACATCAATTCTGGGATAGAAAACAATGCTTATATACAGAATGAAATTAAAACATTAAACCAACAGGTTGTCGGTGATGGAACTTCGGCGCAGATTCCTCTACCTCAGGTCCGCCATCCGTCGGTATCTTCCGACGATTTCTCAAAAACTCATCGAGGTTCAAACGATGAGTTAAACATGTTAAATGCCTCGTCTTTACATCGTGCCGTTAATACGAAAAGAGGACAGGAAAATAAACGGGCGACTAGAACTCTTGGATTAGTAGTAGTTGCCATGGTTATCACTTGGTTACCATGGGCAGTTCTCGTTGTTATCTACAGCTTATGTCCTGACTGTCTCCCTGGCGTCTTATATTCGGTAAGATTACCCCCGTTCCCTCCTCACTTCAAAAAACAGTAAATACGAGGGTCATTCAGTAAGTTATGAAAGTGATCATGGTATGGGATGCATGAGTGATTCTATTGAGGGATAGTCTGATCAATACAAAGTATGAACCTTTTTCTTTCAAGCAATACAGTTTTGGATTTCTAAGTGTAAACTATGACGTCATAGCATTGTCTCAAAGTAAGTACACTTGGGACACTGCTAAATCTGTTATTTGGCAGAAAATGTTGAATTGTTTGTATGAAACATGTGGTAAGAAGATTGCATAACATGACACCAGAAGCAGGTAAATATCATTTTTTTTCGCGTAAGTATGATAAAAAGACACTAACTTTAATTAATAAGAGGAAAAAGTAAGGAGAGGCAATCGAATAAAAAGTATACAAATATCAGTATTTCAAATAGCCAATTTTCATTGAAAAATGCCCAGTCAGTGAATCACTAATATTGCGAAAAATCAAACAATTTAGGAAAAATCCAAGCAATTAAGCAGTTTGGGAGATTTCATATGATAGTAGACGGCAAATCATTTTGAACTGGGCCAAAAATGGCTAAAATCAAGAAATTTACCAGATAAAAGCTTACGGTGCCTTCAAATTCTAATCAGAAATAACGAAAAATGCTTAAATCAATGTGTAAAATATTGTGATAGTCAAAATGAAGATATACATGAATGTATCAATCAAAGATGGCTGCCACAACCTCTCTTATTACTGTTATCTTTAGAGCAACAAGATATGTATTGTCAAAGTAATCGTCACATAATTTCAATGGTTTGAAGAAATTTTATGAACAGCTCCTCTTGAAATCCCCACTATTATTGCTTTTCATCCCACAACAATTTACTTAATTATAATCCCTCCATTGTTCTTCATCCTTTGTGGTTTTTATTATTGCGGATTTTGCTAAATAAAAGCGTATTTGAGATGGTCCCTTCTTGTTTGTATTAAGGAATTCAGATCTAAAAAAGAGTGTCAAACAGAGATATTAGTGTGTGCTCTATAATGTGCCAAGTGTTATGTTTTTTATGCTTGCATTGCCGAGATATACGCAAATGTATCAATCAACCCATATTCAACATATTACATATCCAGCCAAATAATTGACAGATTTCAGTCAGTGTCTGAAACCTATTGTGTTTATGTTAATGAAGTTACACAACCAAACGTATCTAACAATCCAAAAGGGTATTGTTTGAAAGACAAAGGTTCATACTTTGTATTGATCACATTATCCCTCAATAGGATCACTCATGCATCCCATATCATGATCACTTTCATTATTTATTGAACGACCCTCGTATACATGTATATTAAGTACCACTTCTTTCTCTCCATGAAAAGACAATCATAATCCGAACATCTTACATCGGGGAGAGCGGTGAGTGTACGCCCTATCGGCAGATTCGCCCACCACGTGATCCTCATCTTTGCGGCCACTGGTTGAATTTGGCGAACACACAATAGATACAGTAGTATGTTGCAAGCTACCCATATTAACGTCAACTTATCATCCAAAAACCAGTTTTGCCTCGCAAAAGTGAATTTTCTTCCATTTTTCATATTGATTTTTTTTCTAAAGATATTCGCAGTAAACTACCTTTAGGTAGGTATGGGATTGATTATGGATTTGATGCAGTTAACAGCCCATCAATGTATGTGGGACATCCGTGGTATAGGTCAATGCACTTATTAATTATTGCGCTGTATGGGGCACATATACGCCCTATGATGATGATGGGGCAGGTTCGCCAATAGGGATTTATATAGTTATGATTTTGCATAATTCAAAATTGTAATTTTCCTCTTACAGGATAATTGTAATCATAAAAATAGTTATCAGGAATGGAGTAACACTAATATTAGAGGAGAATATTTCAAAATGTAGTATTTCTTATTACTTTAAAATTCTGAACGAGTATGTTCCGCAAAAGTGCCCCACCCCTATATTTTGGACCTCTGCATTTTATTTTGGAATAAAATAACGAAGAATAACGAATCTATATGTATTGGATACTATGGTATACTTTGTGTAGCCTAATTCTGAGCCTAGGGCGAACTTGCCCCGGCCTATGAGCGAACCTACCCCGGCGTCAGGCAAGTTCGCCCTTTCGAGACACTTGTCTTTATCATTTACTCTTGCCTTAAACTGAGATCATGGTCGTATGTTCCCAAGATATCAATATTTCACATGATATCAATAGGTCCACTCAATCTTTAAAATTGGCGTCTCTAGACCTCTTCAAATGAAATTTGGGCGAACACTCCCCGCTTTCCCCTACTCTGACACTAAACCAGGGTCTATACTAACAGTACCCAGTCAAGTTTTGTTCAAAATCACAATTCCTAAACCCCGAGAAATGCCAAACCCGGTCTAGTTCACCTTGTTTGTAGGGGGAACGGGACATGTTTACTACACGTGTCCTATGGGGCCGCGGGCGCATGGCAAATAAATACCGTCGTTGGGCAAATAAATGAGGGGGTGCAGCTAGGTCGTGAATGCGACACGTCCCCCGCGTCGGCCCGCTTCCACCGCCGCCTATGGGCATGATGGAGTGTTCGCTGTCGGACAAGTTCAAAACTCTTTCGTTATGATTAGCTCCGATTCTGTAATTAATAAAGAAAATTAATTCCATTATGTAGTTTGTTTTCGTTCTTCACATCACAGGTTAGCGTGTTCTGGGGGTATATGAACAGCACACTCAACCCCCTCTGTTACGCCATCGCCGATCAACACTTTCAGCGGGCATTCAAGAGGATCCTAAGACATCCTTTGACATCACTGTGGAAAATAACTCAATTTTGTAGAGGTAAAACTCAACATTAGCAGACGCAAGACATCGATACTTCACTGGCTATCAGTTTTACCACACACTGGAATGTAGCAAACAAAATTATATAATGGGTTATCATTGCTTGGTATGTGCATGGAAATAGATCTGCCATTTCCATGGTGTGTGCTAGACGCAGTATCAATGTGTGTATGAATCACAGCCAATCATCCATAGACAAATCATTTGCTACAACTTTGTTTTCGTTGGGTCTGGTCACTTAAGCCATCATTACTATAAAAGCATCCACTCAATTTTTATGAATGAGGTATCAAATTACGGGGAAGAAATTTGATCACTTATTGTATGTCTTAGATTTTGATACCGATTATTGGTTTTTAATGTTAACACCTGGTCAGTAACTGTTTGTGTTAGGTGTATATCATACAAATATATTGATACTTCTAAAAGATTCACAGAGTCTGTTACAAGAATTCTAGATTGATTTCTGTCACTGGACTTTTTGAAAAGCTGATTTGACCAGAATGAGACTCATGCTGCCGGAAGATGATGCATTCTCATAACTCACTGGGAAATTTGGAACACGAATCCGATATGATTTTTTCAGCATTAGGTTTAAATGTTTTGACTGCTGTAGGCTACAGGTATAATATATGTGCCTAACTTTACACCAATTGGATTTCATGACTGCCGGGCCCACCACACTGTATATCTTCAGAACTTTTACTTCGCCTACTACAAATGTACCGGGGAAAATGACTAGCTTTAAAACTATATAGGTGATGCCTTCCAATTGAACCGGTAGGCCTATCAACACATAACTTTAAACCACACATTTCCTTGATACGAATTCCTAAACTTGTATCAAATGTTTTGGGGCTATCTTAACGCTAAATATTTTGTCTGGTGGTAAAACAAATGAGTATAACTTTACTACCAAATGTAAAGTTTCACTGATATTACATGTATTAATGCCAAACGTGTCATGTGTAAAATCAATTAGAGGATTTTTAATATTTTAATATCACACTGAAATATACGGTGCTTTAATTGCACTATTTTATCTTGTTATCGTAATTAGGCCTTCACCGCGTATCAATATCCACGGCTTTAAAATTGGCGCGATTTTTTAATAAAATCATACCATCAATTGCTACGTCGCACGCTAAGCAGACGTGTTACAGAACCTTTGTCCCAGATTGGCATCATTCCGTAACAAGTTGAGCATTTGTACGTCGAGTTGATCAATTATGAAAATCTCGACAGGTAGAGAATAGAAATAGTAGTGAAGTGGCACAAGCGTTAGGATAAAATGGTAAAGATGTAAATGTGACCGTCTCTTCGTCGACAATTTTTAAAGTGTTATATGCCAAGAAATTGGCTTTCAACTTGGGTTGGAGTACACTACAACCATGACAACAGCAATTATATTCAAGCCTCCAGTTATCAGTCATAGGAACAGAAACACGACGTCTACTACCAGACTTCAAATAAAAAAGAAAATCATCATTTGAATCGGTGAAAAAACGAACAATCGGTAATAGATATAGAACTTCAACATCTTCATTATTGCCGTATCGCACAACACACATGCTATCGCGATTCACGACGGAATGCATGTATGTTTCTGTATTGATTATCATTTAATATTATTGTTGTCACGTCATAGGCCTATTAGTAGGAGCCCCAGACCTCCAAATTCGGCTTTAAAATGAGTTGACCCATGACCTCAGAACATACTCCTGGAATTACGGTTTTCAAATAAAAACAAACCTTGGGAACAATAAGTAAGTGTCCTGCAAACTTCTTTCTCTTGCGAACTCTAGTTATACTAAGAACACTATGGCCACCTATTTCACTATAAATTTGAATCTGTGATTTTTTTCAAAAGGTAGGAATATCAAAATGCAAAGTATTACATACAAAGTTGTAGGAATGGATGCATATACAAATACAGTATGACACTGAAGCCATTAGTAAATTAAGAATGTTAAATATCCTGTAGTATCTTGTATAATAAATAATCAATACTTTTTACGGATTACACTGCCGAAGATTTATGTCTAAGCTGTACATCAACACGGGAATTCAACACTGGTGATCAATTACATCGTTAAATCAACGTCCTTTAACACGGATACAACATTATCATGTTGATGTTCTGAAGTAGGTAGTCATGATGCCAGAGGCAATTGCAAGCATTAACAGCTGTACCAAGACAAACAAACGTATAATGGCCCATATAAAGAATGACGATTCATCAAGGCATGGAACAAGTTCTGCTGGTAAGGATTTCAGTGAGATAGGTGAGATCCTGCAACTGATCAAATCCAAGTTGATCAATCCCCATACATATGGGAATGGATCTCGTTCAGGCTGGCCATACAATTAAGAAGTTGAAGCAAAAACATCTGGCATCGATAAAGTGCCACCAGTGCGCAAAAACACATTCCTTGAAAAGTGTAAACTGACTGTATCACCTGCCATGAAAACAACACATTGGAGGAACGTGACAAGCTGGATGCGCTTTCTTACGAGAGTGGATACCATACCCTTAGCTCTCTCTTAAACCTCCCCGTGGATATCATATATGCAATGCGTAAAGGAAACAAAGCAGATTACATCATTATCCTTGCAATTTAAGGATACATTGGGTGACGACTGGAAAGAACACGATATATATATAACATATATATGATGTCAAGACCAACGTCATCATCGATGCTATGGCATTTCTTCAATGACACCAGGACATTGGCAGCAAGGATTTCGCCGAGCTAAAGTACCAGCTACATGGTGAAGGTTTTACACATGCGATCCCTTGGATGTCATCTAATACAATTCATCAGGGATAGATATGACGTTCATCAGCATGATATAAATATGAAAAAGACAGCAAAGAGGAGAATCTATGACAAATACAAGAGCTTCTGAAATCCACAGCTGAGCAGATAGACTTACTGCAGTGGAAAGAATGTGTGGCGATCTTTCATTTCAATAAATATTATCTTCCTACACAGAAAGAAAAAAGTGAGTCATCATCGTAAAATGAGTCACTACACGGACAAAATGACTCATTTTGAGCCATAGTGTGTCACTACATGTACAAAATGACTCATTTTTCGATGATGACTCACTTTTTTTTCTTTCTGTGTACGTAATGGTGTACTATATGGAAAAAGCAACATGAAACGTTACCTAACAATTGTGGTATCATACTAAGAGGTTATCGTCAGGCCCAGCTACTCTCCTTTCCTCTGACATTCTGAGTATTTGTTAAGTCTTCCAAATATGTCATGTTGACTAGGAGGCACTCTAATAGAGAAAGTGCTCATACATACAACAAAGAACTTTGATAGTCTTATACTTCCGTCAACTGAGGATGCCTTTAAGCTACATTCTTCGTAGTGTCCATGAAAATGCTATGGAAACGAGCTGCAAAAGAGAATTCACAACTACCAGACCTCGTTAAGCACGGGAGTAAAGAATTATGTTGTTTAGTTATAGCAAGGCATTAGCAAACCAATGACGAAAGCATCCATAACCAGATATAGAGTCGGTAAAACACAAAATCAAATGCAAATGCCCGAAGGGCTAATGTCTCAGAGGGTGCATGTGTGCAAAAGATAATGCAAAATCTTCTATTTCATGCTGTAGGGCAGATCTAAAGGAGTGTCATAGAGAATTCCTGTAGTTATAATACATATTGAATGATTCTTAGCATAGTATGATTGCTCTGTGTATCTTAGACTACTCTGGGGTCTGGACTATACGTCTGGTTGTCGTAAATGGTCACTCTTAATGATCTTTTTGTTACTAGAATAATGTATCCCATATTGGATTATATTGTTGTTTACGATGTTGTTTTTTGTATAGATTATTGAAAACGTACAATGATCCTGTTGGTCTAATCAAATCTAATAGGGGTTTATTATATTTGTACATGTATAAGCCTATGTTTTGCAGTAAAGATATTGGTCTGGTTTGTTTATGTAATACGATTCGACATCGGCTTGAGCCTTATAATTTTGTCTGTGAGTAGTAAAAGCAACAAGACCAAAATATCTGACTTTGCCGAAAAACGTGGTCCAGATTATTAATGCATCGTTGTAGCTATTACCATCCCATGTATCGATTATCTTCCCTGAAAAATAGATATCATGTGAAACGCGATTTCTTTACATATAGGATAAGTTGATGAATCCTGCTTAATTTGCCGTGTCTTTTGCCATTCATTAAAAATCTCAAATATTTATGAATACAATAAAACATCATTAATACCCATAGGCCGCAGTTGTTTTGAATACTCTGTTCACGACAACAACACACGACACGAGTGTTTCCATGGAGCTTCATATAAACAGAAACTATTATCTAAGCCGAGCCAATGGGTTTTTACTTACACATCACAAAGAAGTATGAATTAAATTTACAAGATCATTGCTTAATACTACCTTTGATTACAGCATATATCCTTGACGGACCTATGATTGCAACTATGTCGCAATAACTAGCCCTTTAGGCGACGAGTGTTCTACGGGTCCGACCGACCCACTTTTGTGTCGAATTTGATTTTTCTTAATGCAAATGTGTTGCCTTATTTTAACTTAGGTGATTCGGTTTTTTTTTAAATATTACGAAAATTGTTAAAATTCCACAAACATTTTCACGACTAATTAGACCCCACCCCCCACCCCCACCCCCGCCCCTTAAAGAAGAAGAAGAAGAAGAAGAAGAAGAAGAAGAAGAAGAAGAAGAAGAAGAGAAGAAGAGAAGAAGAAGAAGAAGAAGAAGAAGAAGAAGAAGAAGAAGAAGAAGAAGAAGAGAGAAGAAGAAGAAGAAGAAGAAGAAGAAGAAGAAAGAAGAAGAAGAAGAAGAAGAAGAAGAAGAAGAAGAAGAAGACGAAGAAGAAGAAGAAGAAGAAGAAGAAGAAGAAGAAGAAGAAGAAGAAGAAGAAGAAGAAGAAGAAGAAGAAGAAGAAGAAGAAGAAGAAGAAGAAGAAGAAGAAGAAGAAGAAGAAGAAGAAGAAGAAGAAGAAGAAGAAGAAGAAGAAGAAGAAGAAGAAAGAAGAAGCAAGAAGAAGAAAGAAGAAGAAGAAGAAGAAGAAGAAGAAGAAGAAGAAGAAGAAGAAGAAGAAGAAGAAGAAGAAGAAGAAGAAGAAGAAGAAGAGAAGAAGAAGAAGAAAGAAGAAGAAGAGAGAAGAAGAAGAAGAAGAAGAAGAAGAAGAAGAAGAAGAAGAAGAAGAGAAGAAGAAGAAGAAGAAGATGAAGAAGAGAGAAGAAGAAGAAGAAGAAGAGAAGAAGAAGAAGAAGAAGAAGAAAGAAGAAGAAGAAGAAGAAGAAGAAGAAGAAGAAGAAGAAGAAGAAGAAGAAGAAGAAGAAGAAGAAGAAGAAGAGAAGAAGAAGAAGAAGAAGAGAGAAGAAGAAGAAGAAGAGAAAAGAAGAAAAAAGAAGAAAAAGAAGAGGGAAAATAAAAGACCGACCGACCCTCGTGAGAGTTCGGTTCGCCCGTAGAACAGGGTTTATTGGTCACCTTATATAAACCTACCGGAAATGCACCTCGACTTCAAAAGAAACAAGGTCATTTTTGAGGGCTGCAGATATTGGGCAAGGACAAAAAAGGACAAAAAAATCGAGGGTCAACAAAAAATAGACAACAACATCTTATTGGCAATACGACTCGACATCGAACTGGTCCTTCTAATTCCGCCTGTAAGTAACTCAATAAGCATAAAACAGACAATCTGATTTTGCCGGAAAAAGACGAGGACCAGATTATTAATGCATCCTTGTAACCTTCACCATCCCACGTATTGATTGCAATTATTGCAAGCAATATAACGTATATAATAAGAAAATTTGATATGATGTGAAACACGATCTCTTACACATAGGTTAAGTTGATGAATCCTGCTTAATTTGCCGTGTCTGTTGCCAATTGCCATTTATTAAAATCTCAAATATTTATTAATCCAATAGAACATCATCAATATTTAGGCAACGCGCTACTATTCGCTAGTGTTTCAATGGAGCTTCATTTTGAAATTTGATAGTTTTCCATTTACTCTTTTGCCAAATCGTAAAATAAACAAGCCAAACCATAGTGATAATACGAATAACTTAATATACTTATATTAGGATCTCAGAGCACAAATAAACGTATTAAATCTGAATATAATACGTCCAAACATTGATATTATTGGTGTGATGTTTACTCTCATTTGACCTTGACCCAGATAATTTCCTTCAGTCTTGACGCATGTACCATTGTTCAAAATATTATATGAATTCAGATGTTTTTCCCCGTTTGATTCAGTCAGTAGCTATGATTTAAAATCACTTTATCTACCCCTACCCACTACGATGTGATGTAAAACAGTTATTTCTCCATTCAAAAGGGTGGTGTAATAGATATTGTCACATTCTGCTTTTGCAAGAGTTGCGAAGGAGCAGGACAACTTATTCTTGTTAACTAGGGATATTTCTACCAGAAAATAATAAAAATGGGAGTATGTTAGGTGGTCAGGGGTCAATCTCTCAATTTGAGGTCTGGGGCTCCTACTATATATATATTATAAGAGATCCAAGTTGATTGATAATAATTAGTTCGCACTTTAATAATCCTGTACGAGTCAAATCAATTAATTGTATACAATCATCGACTGTATCATTTGATAGTTTTATTTGGGCGTGCTTAATAATAATAATAATAATAATAATAAAACGGTGCTTCTAAAGCGCCTCCCACCGAAGTCTCGTAGGGGAGAGCGGGGGTAGGGAGTGTACGCCCACGTGATCTTTGCGGCCACTGGTTGAAATTGGCGAACACAAAATAGATACAGTAGTATGTTGCAAGCTCCCACATTAGGGACGCACCATTAGATTTTCAGGGGGGGGGTAGGAAGTTTTCGGAAGAAAAAAAATTCCCCCTCTATGCAGGCCAAAAAAAAAAAATTCACCCCCTGATGAGTAAAAAAAAAAAAAAAAAAAATTCTTACCCCCACCCAACTCAATATGAATGGATACAGTAAAAAAAAAAAAATTCGCCGCCTCCGGCGGCGCAAAAATAAAAATTCACCCCTTGCGGCGGCCAAAAAAAAAAAAATTCTCCCCCGAACTCAAC
>JAYJML010000298.1:0-49000 GCA_035610835.1 Ophiura sarsii | reverse complement strand
ATGACTTTATGCGTACTGACAACATTTTCACAACAAAAATTGAAAAAATGCGAAATCCAGGGTGCCCCGGTCAAAAAACCACAAAAAGTCGGCCATTTTGGAAAAAACAGTCTTTTGATCCTAACTCAGTCATTTTTGGTCTAATTTATTTGATTTTGGTGGCAATACCGATGTTTAAGGGTACAAGATGTCATTCTATGCTAGTTTCGTCTCATATAACCCCTTCGTTTTCTTGTAATAGCTGATTTTGGTCAAAATTGGACTGTGAGGGCGCTTTGCAAAAAAAGTAGCTATCGCATTAATAAAAATGAATTTGAATACATGGAATATGTTAAGAGTGTGTCAAGAAACATTGTCTGAAGATGTGAGCATGTTACCTCATTTCATTTTACCGTGGCATCCATTTTAAAATCACAAGAACGTGTTAAAAGCACTTCCATATGATAGTACAGGGGTCAACAAACTTTCATTAGTGCATGTTTCAATGGAGATAATTCAAAGATGTTCAAAATGGTGTAGCTTCAAAACAACAAATGGTATTTTACTCAGATTTTCAGGAAATGCCTAAATTGTAACTCCTATTATATTTCTTAATTAGAATTTGAGATGCTTCTATGCGAAAGGTATTTTTTTAAACAGCGCCCCCACAGGGCTATTGGGCTATTTTCACTAAAAATACCATTTTCAGAAAAACGAAACATCATCATGCGATAAAAGTTGCATACAATTATTCCATGTCCCCACAAACATGGGTATTGCCACCAAAATCAAATTGATTGGACCAAAAATGATTGATTTATGATCAAAATACTGTTTTTCCAAAATGGCCGGTTTTTTTGTGGTGTTTTGGCCGGGGCACCCTGGATTTTGCATATTTTTCAATTTTTTTTGAAAATTGCTGTCAGTACGTATTAAGTCATCAAAAAATCATGTAGCAAGCATGATCTGAAAGAAACTATGACCCTCTATAGCCCACTCCTAATACTAAGTAAATAAATAGTTAAAATAAAGGGTCATGAAGATAAGTAAACTACCTATACAATGTGAAGTCATACAGAGGTGATCAAAAAAATTGAGTTGTTTAATTAATATCATATTTCGAACTTAAAACAAAATTAAAACAACATTTCAAGAATTTGGACAGAGAAATCTTGTGTATACAAAACCCCACTTGTTTATCTTGGGAATAAAGTTGTTCAAAAATAACTCTTTAGAAGTCGCTTTAATAAAAAAAAAGTTACAGCAACTTTTATATTAAATACACCATTAACCTGTTACGTGTTAATTTACAGACTTAGACTAACCTTTAAGAGATCACAATTCGAGGGTTTAGTGCAATAAAGGGCTATCTTCATTTTGGTCATTTTTAGGGAAAAGTGAATTAAAGATTTGTACCCATCAATGTCACCAATGGGTTTTGACAAGTTGGAAGCAATGCTATTCAAACTTTTTTGATTAGGTGAATTTACTATTTTCTCATAATTAGGTTCCTGATATTGTGCGGATCATTTTAATACCAAAATCTCATTTTAGCCAAAAATGCAGATAGCCCGTTGTTGCACTAAACCCTCGAATTGTTAGGGAGCCCATTAACCCAAAATCTTCAGTTACACTAATAATATACAGACAATTGTGGTATCATTACATAAACAGGCATGAGAATAAATTTGCATGAACAAGCCTGTACAGCCTCAAAAAAGGTGTATTAAATTTTGCCAACATAGGCCAAAAATAGAATAAAATGCGGACATTTGGAAAATAAAATAGCCTGAAAATGTTCATGCCTGCGTAAAGCTATGGCCTCAGAACTACATCACATTATCAGGAATTTTGTATTAACAGTTTTGTGTTAAAGAGGTTTCTATTGTAGTTACAATACTAAACTAAATAGATAGATCAAATAAAGGGTCATGTGCCACGAGTTGTGACCCTTGACACCTACACGTAATTGAAGCTGAAAAGTCATGTGATATTTGCTTCGAACATTTATAGCATACATACATGTAGTCTTAAAGCAATCATAATATTTCAAAGTATCATTTTGTTTTGTCAATGTCAAGGTCATTAATACAGGATTTGTAGAAAATGTATAATAAATAAAGTATAAACACACTTTATCCAACATTGAGCAATTTTCATACTTTGGACAGCAATGATATTCAATTCAGCAGGATGTTTTGGAAGAACAGAGCGTATTAAAAGGAAAACAATTGGTATTTATGTCTTCACTTTAAATAGTTTGGTCAAAACAAATTAGCCAATTAAACTGAATTTATATCACAATTTTGGAATCAAAATGCTTAAAACTCAATAAATAAACTACATGTATGGGTGTTTCCATAAATAAAGGTCTCACAAGCAAAACACCACTTCTAATGACTTCATCATATCATAACCAAGGAAGTGTAAGCCTCATGCTCACTTTTAGTATTAAATATTGATTTGATGGAAAAGATCACTTTTTGGGCAACATTTTTACCTCATTGTCAATTTGTAAGATACACACGTGTATATGCACAGCCTGTTGGTGGGGCAAAACAGATTATGTAGGTCCTTAAATGATAGATAACAAACTGATTTGACCCCTCAGATAGAATAGAAAAAGGTAAATTTTTGTGTCCATTTCTGAATTGTAAAGGATGAACATTCTTGCCCCTCAGCTAGAACAGAAACAAAATCAAACCGGTGCGTCCATTTCTAAATTGTGAAGTGATTTGACCCCTCAGATAGAATAGAAAAAGGTAAACTTATGTGCCCATTTCTGAATTGTAAAGAATGAAAATTTTCACCCAAACAGAAAAAGGCAAATTTGTGTGTCCATCTGAAAAATCTGAAAAAGGATGCAAAAATTAATGTTCGCCCTCAGCTAAAGCAGAAAAAGGCAAACTTAGGTGTATCCCGATCCATTTCTGAAATGTAAAGGATCAAAATGTTCACCCCTCAGCTAGAATAGAAAAAGGCAAACTTGTGTGCCCATTACTGAATTGTAAGGTTTGAACATTTTCACCCCTCCATGAGCTAGTACAGAAAAGGTAAACTAGTATGTACCATGTGTACATGTACATTTCTGAATTGCCAAGGATGAAAATGTTCACCCCTCAGCCAGAACCGAAACAGGCAAACAAGTTGTGTTCCCATTTCTGAATTTATGTACCTTTCAGGATGAACATTTTCACCCCTCAGCTAGAATAGAAAAAGGCAATTGTGAGTCCATTTCTGAATTGTAAAGGATGAAAATTATCACCCCTCAGCCAGAATAGAAAAAGGCAAACTTGTTGATCCTTTTCTGAATTGTAAAAGATGAGAATTTTCAACAACAAAAAACAATGAGCAAAATAGTCAATGACCTGACACATGTACCTGTAGGTCAATTTCATTATTTTATCATTAATCAGGGTAATCATCCCTTAATTTTACAACTTTCCCACAGATTTAAATTACATAATTCGCAAGATTTATACAACGGATGAAATTCCCTTCATTTTTGATGTTCAATCTTCATTTTCCCCCTCAAATGTCATTGTTTTACTGCCCAAAACAAAGCGCTAGCATTAACATACATTTTGGCTATTGCCGCTATTATTTATAATTGCATGCTTGGATTATTTTGGCTCATGGAGAGATAAAAAAACTAAATTTTTAGCCAATTTAGAACTGATTCATGATTGGTAACAGATCTGTCATTTGAAAGCCCATACGTTTAGCTTGTGTTCCATAATTTGAGTATTCCATAATTTGACCGTTTGGCTGATTTTGGGTGACGAGTTCAAAATGCAAGTACATGTACATTATGTGCTACATAATGTACTAACATAATAATAATAATAATAATAATAATGCATTTATAATGCGCCATCTATCTAGACAACCTATTCCGAGGCGCAAACATTAAAACAAATAAAAACAAACAGTTACAATATAAAAACAATTACATCAGTCAATCAGTCAAATCATAAGCAATCTTAAACAGATGAGTTTTTAAAGTCTTTTTGAAACCATCAAGTGAATCACAGAATCGAAGATCTGAAGGAAGTGAGTTCCACAGTTTGGGTGCACAAGCATAGAAAGCCCGGTCGCCATATGAAGAATGTGTCCGAGGAACAGAGAGAAACTGTTTATCTGACGATCTGAGGCGACGTGATGGAATATGTGGATTGAGAAGATCGCTGATATAAGAAGGTGCCATATCATGTAGGGCTTTCCAGGTTAGGAGAAGAAGTTTGAAATGGATGCGATACCGAATAGGTAACCAATGGAGACGCTCTAAAACAGGTGAAATGTGATCAAATGTACACGTGCATGTCACTTTTAACTATAATTCTCGTAGATGTATTGTATACATGATTGCAAGTCCAGTCCTGGTACTCTTGGATGAATTGGAAGCTTGGAAGGGGCTCTTAACGATTGGATTCTGGTAGCCTCTCCTTTAGACGGGCAATTTCATGCACAAAACTTGACAAACAATTAGTTACTTCAGTCACGTTTCTCCCTGTTGTAATTTGTACAAATTGCATTTTGTATGATTCAATTCAAACCCATCTTCAAAAGGACTGTTATAAATCCAATGTACATGTACAATACTTTGGTAATTTGTGGATATCATCCGGGATGCACTGCCATTGAGGTCCAAATGTCTATTATTCCTGATTTCAATGCCTACATGTAGCTCCTGATCATACTGCTTCCAATTGGTCATCCCTATTCGATCTGTACAAAAACAAAAGATGCAATAAAATTACTGAGTTTTAATCAAATGAATTAACCCTAATCCCGGTTTAGGGTTTTAGACCGGGATCACAATTTTCGAAGAAAAAACACCAACTAAATCGCCGGGCCTGGGAACCTGCTGGGATTCGATCCGGGGACCATCCGGCGGGCCATCCGGATCCCAGCCCTATGTCCCATCCACTAAGCCACGCGTGGACGGCCCTCAGCTAACTATTGTAATTGTAAAGACTGCGGCTTGGTTGACTACGTCATCAAAAACCGGCGGCACAGGCGTTTGGAGATTGACTTAAGATTTTTTAGCATTCAGGGGGGTTAGGGTTAATACCAAAATAAAGTCTCTCTTCTTGTATTTACTGTACCTGTGTACATACATGTAGCAGTATTCTATACAGTTTATTGTTTTTTTATGCACGCATATTTATCTTCCGTCTTGCAACGCTCGACCGCGGCTCGAGTAGACACGTGCGTTTGCATTATGTGCTGCGTGAGTGTGACCCCGTAAAACAATTGAATTGTGTTTGCTGGTAAATAACATGAATTTACACAAATATTACAACTTGTCAAGAGTGTCCCGGTCCCCCCCCCCCCACCCCCCCCCACCCCCCCCCCCCCCCCCCCCCCCCCGCCACACACACACCACCCCACCCAGAATTTCTGAAGGTCCTGCGCCGCCTGCCCTGACTGAGCTGTGTGGCTGGATGGTGATGAATATAAATGTGTGTGAATGTGTTCGAATTTATTTAATTTTATTTATTTAATACAAATTGTTGTATAATATACCTACCTCTAATTTGAATTGAAGCACGCATCCGATTCTTGAATCTTGGCCTTCACTTTTTATTCTCATGATAAGGCTAAAAGCATCGCCCGGTCATAGCCCCTGCTGGATCTCGGCCTGGGATTGAAAATGATTGATCCATCTCCGGGTCCGGGATCCATCTATCTATCTATCTAAAGTTAAATGTACAAACAGCTAGCATTCTATTCTGTATTCGTTGAGTTGACCTGTCCTGTCCTTAGTTGTTAAGCATGTTAAGTATTAAGAATGTTCATTATGTTGCCATTCAACCCATTGTTGGTGTGTATCACACAATACACATGTAGGCTATAATAATATAGCACTGTTCGCGTTCGTTGTACACTCACGCAGATCAATACACATGATACTGTTACCTGCTGTTACACTTGCAGTATGAGTCTGATGCATGTACAAATTGTAAGGTAAATACGGAAGCTTACTTCATCCATTTATTTGTAGTAGGCTACTCTGTTAGCTGTCGTCCATTACATTGCGTAGTAGTACTAGTGCCCTTGTACAGGTACAGCATGTATACATGTCGTTTGTGAGCTTTCAATAATTCGGATTCAGTCAATTGCAAGATGAGAATGAGAAATTACAAGTTCACTTCATAACGCAACAATCATGACGGTTGTTTTGAATCGATTCAAACGGAATAACCTCTACACTGGTCGAGTAGTTAACGATAGATGCACAATCTGACGCAATTTGGTAAACAATGACTAGATCAGTGTAAGAGACTGATTTTGGCCCAGCGTCGATACATGGGTAGGGAGGCATGTAAGAAGTCATATACATGCTAATATACCGCCATTTTGTTATGAATATTCATTAATATAATTATTTTGTTATCAATATTCATCAATATTCTTTATATTATACCATAACGTGTTTATCATCTACAGCCTCTGCCTACCCCTGTTGATATCGTGCTTCACTGGATAATCGTAATCACTATACTCACGAGCATCTATAGCCTCTGCCTACCCCTGTTGATATCGTGCCTCAATGGATAATCGTAACCACCATACTCACCAGCTTCTATAGCCTCTGCCTACCCCTGTTAATATCGTGCTTCACTGGATAATCGTAACCACCATACTCACTAGCATCTATAGCCTCTGTCTACCCCTGTTGATATCGTGCTTCACTGGATAATCGTAACCACCATACTCACTAGCATCTATAGCCTCTGTCTACCCCTGTTGATATCGTGCTTCACTGGATAATCGTAACCACCATACTCACTAGCATCTATAGCCTCTGTCTACCCCTGTTGATATCGTGCTTCACTGGATAATCGTAATCACTATACTCACGAGCATCTATAGCCTCTGCCTACCCCTGTTGATATCGTGCCTCAATGGATAATCGTAACCACCATACTCACCAGCTTCTATAGCCTCTGCCTACCCCTGTTAATATCGTGCTTCACTGGATGATCGTAACCACCATACTCACTAGCATCTATAGCCTCTGTCTACCCCTGTTGATATCGTGCTTCACTGGATAATCGTAACCACCATACTCACTAGCATCTATAGCCTCTGTCTACCCCTGTTGATATCGTGCTTCACTGGATAATCGTAATCACTATACTCACGAGCATCTATAGCCTCTGCCTACCCCTGTTGATATCGTGCCTCAATGGATAATCGTAACCACCATACTCACCAGCTTCTATAGCCTCTGCCTACCCCTGTTAATATCGTGCTTCACTGGATAATCGTAACCACCATACTCACTAGCATCTACAGCCTCTGCCTACCCCTGTTGATATCGTGCTTCACTTGATAATCGTAATCACTATACTCACGAGCATCTATAGCCTCTGCCTACCCCTGTTGATATCGTGCCTCAATGGATAATCGTAACCACCATACTCACCAGCTTCTATAGCCTCTGCCTACCCCTGTTAATATCGTGCTTCACTGGATAATCGTAACCACCATACTCACTAGCATCTACAGCCTCTGCCTACCCCTGTTGATATCGTGCTTCACTGGATAATCGTAATCACTATACTCACGAGCATCTATAGCCTCTGCCTACCCCTGTTGATATCGTGCCTCAATGGATAATCGTAACCACCATACTCACCAGCTTCTATAGCCTCTGCCTACCCCTGTTAATATCGTGCTTCACTGGATAATCGTAACCACCATACCCAGATAGCAATACAACGTTGGGCCAAGGTTGGGACAACGTAATCACTTACGTTGGGGCAACGTCAAAATATGACATTGGGCCAACGTAATTTTGTCCGGCTAAACAACGTTGGCTCAACATCAGTTGTTTGACGTTGGCACAATGTTGGGCCAACGTTGGCCCAACGTTTCAACAACAGCGTTGGCACTACGTTGGCCCAACATTGGCCCAGCATTTCAACAACAGCGTTGGCACAACGTTGGCCCAACGTTGGCCCAACGTATCAACAACAGCGTTGGCACTACATTGGCCCGACGTCTCAACAACAGCGTTGGCACTACGTTGGCTCAACGTTGGCTCAACGTTGGCCCAACATTTCAACAGCAGCGTTGGCACTACGTTAATGCCATGTAGATTTATATATTCAGCCAACGTTGGTCCAACATTGCCCTAACGTTTCAATGTTAAACAACATTGGCACAACGTTAGTGCAATATATTTGTCTGTTGGGCCAACGTTTTGCCGGATTTTGTCTTGTAAACTAATGTACGTTACTTCAGCGTTTGCCCAACCTTTGAAAGAACACATAACACTGTAGATAAAACACACAAATTCATTGGTAACAATTTATTTGAAATCTTCTGTTTTATTGGTATCATGAATAATCTGTAATATAGTTACAATACACACGAAAGAACCTAGCTACAACCTGTTCCTGCCCAAAACGGTGCGACTAAAATGGTTATTAGGGTTAAATGTATTAGGGTTTAATAGGGGAGGATGGGGCAACTGGTCCAGTGTATGAAACATACAGGGTGACCCAGAAAATGTTGAACCCAAAAATCAAAAAATTCAATATATTTTTTTACCATTAAAATAACAAAATATTGCATAACTCGTTCACCAGCTATGTGCACCAAACATTTTTAAAACTTTCTGAAACATTTTAGATCATAAAAATAGGCCACACGAAACTTAAAATACGTGTAATTTTGAGGGAAGTGTTGTTTTGTAGTGTAAGTGAAGTGCAAAAAAAATGGTTTCATGATACATAAGCAGAACAAGTACCTGTTTGTTTGAAACCATTTCTGCACAGTATCTCATCAATATTCATTTATTATGTAAATCAATATTATCATTTTATAAGAGACTTTGAAAACAAAAACGTAAGTCCCCTTGACTTCATTTGAAAATGTTAATTTGATAAATACAGATCAAAAGAAAAGATTACTTAACTCACCGTACTTAGAACAGAATTAAGTTCATATCTGAACCAAGTTACAATTCTTTCACTTTTACAAAAGGGAGAAAACACCGCCTGTCACACAATCAAGTGTATCTTAAGTTTGGTAAGGCCAATTTACATGATCTTACAAGTTATCCAGAAAGCTGAATCAATTGTTTACATAATTGTTGAAAACAGAATGCCATATTTATTTATTTTAATTTTTTTAATTTTAATTTTATGATTTTTGGGTTCAACATTTTCTGGGTCACCCTGTATTTCAGGATATAAAAGATTAAAGCGTGTGTAAATATTTATCAAATTGCTATGAAAAATAACATCACAAAAGTAAGTGTTTACATATAACATAATAATCAATGTTGAAAAATATTTCCATAAAATGTCAATCACCACTAACTGAAAATGTAACTTGTTATATGTTCCAACGGTTAGATTACACAGAAATCAGTGAATGAAAACATGGAAACCAGGCAGTATTTTCTTAACAAACACATTGGCTATAATATTTTAAAAAAATCATTTGTCTCAAAGCTCCCGCGCGCGTTAGTTAATTGATGCGCGTTAGTTAATTGATGCGCGTTAGTTAATTGATGCGCGTTGGAAGGGAAAATATATATATATATATTTTAAAAATTTAAAAATCTTAAAATTGCACCGATTTTTCATTGATCACATCATTTTAAATAGAAAAGGTCACATTTACAAGGATTTCAATATTTTATATTTAAAAAAAAATCTTAAAAAAACCCCGCATTCCGCATTAGGTTTTGAAAAACTGAAGAGCTTTGAGACTTTTGTCGGAAAAATATTACATCCTGCGTTAAACGATGCAATGTAAATATGTTACATACGGTGGCATTGTGAGCAAATCAACACCAGCTCAAGTGCATTCATTTTTCATATTTTACATTGACCTACTTCATACACAACACTATACAAATCAAAATTCACAATTTTAGCATAATTTTGATCTACATTATAACAAATAAAAAAATGTCAACAAGTCTGCTAACACCAGCAGCAAGCATATCATCAAAACAAGGCGTGTGTTGCACGCATTGAACGGCATACACGCAGATTGCTTTAGACACTTTAAATGCACTCCGCAGATTTTGAAATTCCTGCTTTCTGATTGGTTTACCACCACAAAGAATAAATCGAATAAATATCACAAAAAAATTGTACACAAAATGATGTGGACCCAATTCTCCTCATGTTTTAAAAATGGGGAACATTTTGCATTTTGGACGACCCCTTATGTTAAAACAACATTTTACAATCATGTCAAATTCAATTTTGTTGGCTCCATTACAATTGTAGCTATAAACAAAAATCTCCTGTAAAATAAACTTTACCAAAATAAGCCATTGGAAAATACAGGGTGTCCAAAATGATGTACATGTATACCCGGTTTTAAGAAATAATAAATATTTAAAAACAGCATTGCTTTCTAAGTGTAATAAATAGAAGATTAAGGTGAACATGTTTCTTACTTATGTCAATTTTATCAACATATCTTTATCATCCAAATGAATATGGCATCATATTACATGTATTTAAAATAGGTGAAAACCTGTATTTCACTTGTATTGTATTTCAATTGAGGATGACATTATGTGAGGCAGCGAACCCCAAAATTATGTCTCCTCCTTACAACCATGACCAAAGGCATGGAAAAAGATATTGTAAACTTGCAAACAGTGATCAACCGATGAACCGTTGAGAATGTATGTTTTGCCACGTTTTCATAACAATAATATTCTGAGAAGTTCCCAGTTGACGCTGTCTGATATTGATCTTGTTTGGCCACAATGAACACACAGCATTTTAACGCAACTGCTGCGATTGTTTGATGTGTGATAACCTCCCGAAAGGCAAGATATTTGCAAAAACATATCGTCTGTCTTTCTTTTGTTCCAATATGTCTAAAAATAAACCCCCCTTCTCTTCTTGGTTCAGACAGATTTTGTTTTTATTACAACATATTATGCAGAAATCTTTGCATATTAGTTCAATGATGTACTTCAGGATACAAACAATAACGGATGAAAATTGTTTCATCAAATCTTTCAATGTGGTTTAAATCATCTCTGTATTAAGTATTAAAACTGATATCGCTCCACTGTGGAGATATCTACCCTTGTGGCTCTCCACCTCCTTTTTAGTCTAGCAGTCAAACCAGTGGGCAGTTGTAATAACACTTTCATAAAATACACACATCAAATTACTCTATGAGACCTACTAAAATGAAACATTTTCTTATCTTGGCTTCTGAATCTTAACTTCCTTAGGTTATATTTTGCCTGAATACAGAGATGAGCACTAACCGAGGTTTGTTATAATCTACTCAACTGTTAAATTAGTCGCTATTAACAAGAACACAGTACACTGTATATTGTAAGACTGAAATAGATAGTCAACATTTTATCAGATGTCTGATTTCATCAGGATGTAACTAGTCTCTTTAGAACAGCACAATGTTTCACTGAACCAATGTGAATAATGGTGATGACGCTGACCTGTGCGAGGTTACCACAATTGTTCTGCAAGCATGCAGCAATAACATTAGCCACCTTTGTGCACAACATTATGTTCTACTTGGGTGCCTCAAAAATATGGATACTTTCTTGATCCACCTTCATTCACCTATCCGCTTTGAATATTCTGTTTAGGGGCGGAAGGCTTCCATTGGATTGGTCGGTCTCATCATCATTCATCGCAGACATAGCCTCTGCATTTTCCATGTCTGCCTCTGCATTTTCATCTGCACTGTCAGCTGAGTAAAGTAAAACACAAATATAATAATAACTGTATCAAATTGAAATGTATAATTAATTTGAATATAGTTTTCAGGCCCAATGGACACTCTAACAAAAGAGGCACTGGTCTCACCAACTTATCTGAATCCTCATTTCGAGGTCTAGATATGCTCAACTTTCTTAGCTCTACATCTGGAAGCTCTTCAACCATCTATTGTTGTATTGCGTTGGATAAAATATGGGGAATCGCCAAACATCGCAACTTGATGAGAAACATGCTTATTCAGTACAAGTGATCAGATAATCAGAATTTACCATCAGGTAGTGTACCACATGTTTCAAACAGATATTTCAAACATGAGTTCTATTTTCAATTTCACAAGAATAGGATCAATATAAGGTTTGAAGCTGAATGGAAGGAAGAATACAGCATGCAGTAGGACAGGGAGTGGTCTCAAGTTCTTAATCAGATTGTATATGACTTTTTAATTTAATTTTGTTATGATACCACAGACAAATTTTTAATTCTGAAATATCACATCTTTTTAATTAACTTGAAATTTGTTTATCATGGGTGTGGAATAGAATGTTTACACATTTAGTATTCTGTTCCAATTGTTTTATAAAACCCCCAAAATAATTACCTTGTTTGGCAGAGACTTTCCTTTTCTCTCTGTCTTTCCTTCCTCCCGATCTATCTGCTGCATACTTCAACCAGCTTTTGATGTAGTTGCCTGCAGAGGTATCGTCGGAGCTCTTCCATACCTTTCTTGAGGCACCTAAAAAAATAAGACAGACAGTAAATCATTAAAACTACTGAGGAACTGTGATGCTCAAAGTATGTGCAAAATGAGAATACATCTTTTATGTTAACCCTTACCCCCTGAATGTTAAATAATGCCAATCTTAAGTCCCTCTCCAAGTGCCTGTGCCGCCGGTTTTTGATGACGTAGTCAACTGAGCCTATAATAGTAAGCGCAGACTGCGCGAATGAGTAGCTGAGGACCGTGGCTTAGTGGGTGGAACAGAGGATCCCCGGATCAAATCCCGGCAGGTTTCCCTTGAGATTTAGTTGGTGTTTTTTCCTCGAAAATTGTGATCCCTGTTTAAAACCCTAAACCGGGGTTAGGGATATCTATAAAGATAAATAAACAAATATTTGTCATAAAACATGGTCAGAGGTAACAAGAAAGAGACAATGCAGGCTTCACAACAATTATCACCAGTGTTGTAGCCGAGTGCACCCTACCTAAGTCCAAGTCCCTGTTTCTCGAGTCCCAATTCTTACTGTCCAAGACCAAGACGGAGACCGACTCTTCATATATTTTAAGTTCTGATAATATTTCAAGTCATATATTTTGCTCTCTACAGGCCACGCAAACACACTACTTTTTACCCCTGTTTTATATTCATGGACACATTTGGATACCATTTTGAATCACCGGTGTAGTGATGATTTTGATGCTCGGCTATATGTGGTCAGCAATTGAAAAAATATGTTTTTTATACATTGAAAATTTATGTCAAACTTAATAACAAAGTTAAGTTGTGATAATCTAACAGATTACAAATTAACCTGCCATTTCATTTCATTAAAGGTTCCATCCCTAATTCTGCTCTGTGGAGTAAGAGTTGAGGAGAGCTGCTCTTTGAAGCTCAAAATTGCTAATGAAAGATTATTTTTGTTGAAATCACAGACAAAGAACATTTTCCTCGTAAAAATATCCTTAATTTTTTATTTATATTTTTGTCTCTTTACATTATAGTTATAGGATCTCTATGATATACATGTTTTTCAGCTTCTTATGATATTTTCAACAGTCAGAGGTATTTATTATGTTTTATGACAATATATCTCAAGAACTGAAGATAAGGATGACCACATTTTAAATACTTAAAAATTATGCCAATATTTACTGGACTTTGGCCTGAGGCAAAGTTCTCAATGTTTGAGCCCTACCTTCTCTGAGTTCAAGTCCTTCAAGAGGACTCGAGTACTACAACACGGATTATAAGTAAGTTACTGAACCCTGCGTAACAACAGAAAAATAACCAACAATGATATTACTCACAGCAAACAACATCTACCACTTGTGAACTGGCCAAGCCAGTTTTGGCTCCCCTGCCCTTCCAATTACACAGTCTGGCGAAGTCGTCCTTCATCAGTTCAGCCATTATCCTCAAAACTACCTGCAGCTCTGATTGTCCCCCAGACGGTTCAGCCATTGATCTGCGAAGTAGGTAAATCTGTGTTATTTCATTATTATGAGATGCATTATCATGAGATGCATGTTATCCAAAGGAAATTGTGAAACCATACCTATATCAACTTGAATCAAACAACTGGTGTCATTTTCTTGGTTCTCAAAAGCTCTGGCTGGTGTGTCACCTGTATTGTCTTGCCATTGAACTTAAAGGTTGTTCATATGGCTAATTTTGTATTTGATATTTTAATAGAGGTACCGTTGCTGAGCTCCACAATAATCTCAAATTTTAGATTTGTGGTACGGTTTTCTAGATGACAATTTTATTGAAGCAAAATTGAAGCGTTCATTTTTTTTGTTTCTTATTGTTTGTTTTTTTACCCCCTAGCAAAATACAAAGAAAAATTAATCTATTCAAAAATGATTAATTAATTTTTACAAGAAAACTATAAAAAAAATGCTACAAAGCTGAAATTCAAGTTTCCTGTGACATCTGCATAATTAATTATACTTAATAATTATCTAAACATTTTTTTTAAAATTAGGCTAATTAATGCAATTAATTATTTTCTTCAAGTTCATGCACTTTACTAAATTATGTAATGCCACTTGGTGTATATGTTGGGTTGTTGGCTATACAACTCTCTTTAATTTCTGTGCTGCAGGAATCTAATGGAGTTTTCAATAAAAAATTAGAGCAAAAACAAAAAATACATTTGTATAGAAATTTTACCTAAGGAGTCAAAAAAACAATATAAAACAAAAGAAAATAGACTGCCCTCTGTTGGCCAGAAAACAATACAAAACAAAAGAATTCAAAATGACTTAAAATGGTTTTTTGACAATAAAATTGTCATATCTAGAAAACCGTACCTCCGATCAATCTCAAATTTCAGATTATTGTGGAGCTCAGCAAGCTCTATTGAAATATCAATTAAAAAATTAGCCATAGCAACAACCTTAACTTTATTGGCATATTGCTCAAAATAGATTTCAACTCATCCACAAATTCTTGTAAAAATCATTAGCACTGCTTGGTTTAGAATCCCCTATTAAAAAAACCAATTGTAAATGGTGTTGTTGAAAAAGTACAGTCTTTGTCCTCCCCACCCTGCTATATCATTCAGTTTGTATGATATTGGTGTTGATAGAAGTGTCCGGGAATCTTTGGGCAGAAGGGGGAAATGTGGTTTCAATATTGCAAGCAATGAGTTGACATGAACAGCTGGTGTGGAACCTTTCACTGCCCATTCTTTTAATTTGTCACGAAAGCTAGGTAGGGCCATATTGTCAAATCACTATAGTCGAATTTATAATTGAACGAACACATTGAAGCAGCTTATTGCGTACATTGCGTGAGACGCGCACAGCCATAAGCGTGATAATTTCAGGCGCGATCATCTTTGTGCTGCGTGCACATTGTTCGTTCAATTATTAATTTGACTATAGTATTATCAGACTCAACAGAGCTACATTCTGAATCACTATAATAATAATAATAATAATAATAATAATGGACATCACTTAGTAACTAATAGGCAGCTAGATCATCATTAGGCCATTCAGACAGGACTAAGGTTTCAGCTGTACCTGTGTCCTGAATCACTATCAGTATCATTTAAATCAGTGGCGTGCGCAGGATATTGTGAGTGGGGGTGGGGGGACCACCTGGGTGGCCATAAATGAAATCCCCCCGACTCAGATTCTTCTCAATTCCCCCGATGTACCAAAAATATAGTAAAAGGTAGCCTCAATTTTTTTTTGCAGTCACCTCATGAATTGGGGGGGGGGTTCAAAAAATTGTGCACGGTCTACCACAGAAAAAGTATACATTTTCTGAAGGCAAATTTCACAAGAATTCCAAAAATGGGGTTGTTTTTAGGTAGGGTGAGGGGCAAGAGGGTTATTGAAAGTCAAACACCAAATATTCTTGGGAAAAATTGTGCGATGTGCGAGGATCTTCGTGACTTGGGGAAGCCGGTTCATTTGTGCGAGATTTTGAATGTTATTATCAAACTTTCTTACTGAAGGGTACTACATACCAAGGCAAATTACCTATGAAATTAAAGCTTTTGTTCAGTACTTTAAAATGGTACCCTAAGTTCTGTGATAGCATGTTGCATTCTCAAATTATAAACAATTTTGTGAAAAAGCTTTGGGGAGCCGAGTCACTCTAACAAATGAATAACAATTGTCGAACTGCAAATTGATATTTAACTAATATTTTGATTAATAATGCATATTTATATTTTCATTCTCCTCTTTAACATATCTTTCAAAAGATGTATAAAGACATGTGAATGTTAAAAATAACCCATTTATATCCAATATACCACTAAAAAAAAAAAAAAATTTTTTTTTTACATACCGGTGCCTCCATACCGGTGCCTCGGCTCCCCCAAAGCTATTTTTCATAAAAGTGTTCATAATTCAAGAAAGCAACATGCTACCACAACACTTGGGGTACCATTTTAAAGTACTCAACAAAAGCTTTAATTTGATAGGTAATTTGCCTGGGTAGGTAGTACCCTTCAGTAAGAAATTTTGATAAGAACATTTGAAATCTCGCACAAGCGAACCGGCTCCCCCATATTATTAGCTGCCCAACTCAAAACACATGGCCTTATAGGATTACATCCACTACGCACATAAAAACTTCTAGCTACGGCACAGCCCCCGACTGGCAGTAGTTTCCCCCCGACCGACAATACGTTTGGCTATATCTTGCCTCACGTCCCGTACGGAATAAACCGTGATAGCTAAAACGTATTTTAATTGATTTGAGCGGCAATGTCTTGCTAGACGTCCCTTAACTGATGTGCGCATGCTCATACCAATTAAAATGTGTTGTCGTAGTACACGATTTATTCCGTACGGGACATCTAGCAAGATATAGCCATTTGTTGAGCATGCGCACTTGAGTTATGGGACGTCTAGCAAGACATTGCCATAAGTTCCCCCCGAATATTTCAATAGTGGGGGGGGGGGGGGGGAGGCACCGGTATGGAGGCATGCCCCCCCCCCCCCCCCCCCCCCCCCCCCCCCCCATGCTGTAATATATGTATTATCAAAAGGGAACCTAGCTACATCCTAATTCATTTGGCACATTTGTATTCTCTGAGTGAAGTGCATGGTAAGCTTACAGTCATGTAAACCTTCAGCAGGAATGACACATTATTTATCAGAGAGGCTACGAATTCGGCAGTTTCCCTGCTGGCAATTATACGCAGTGTAGCCTGTAGGGAGGGATCTCCAATTGTATTTCACAATACTTGCCATTTCAAAATACAAATAATTATGAACTTACCTCTATAAATCCCGCGTGAATTTCCGACGACTTCAATTAAGTTCAATACGACTTTTTATTTCTGTATTAAAATACGAAGTGTTTACGGCGGCTAGCCGTACTTTTATTAAAACGCCGGATGTATTGCGCCCTCAATCTTGTATACCGTTTGTGTATATTTCAACATGTAGGCCTTATTTGTGGTTTTTTATGTATTTGTATTTGTTTTTAAAGCGTCTCTGTGCACCAATCCTTACTTTTTAGCTGTTACGTCGTAAGGCACTCAATCATTTCTAAGTAGTTTTATTATTAGTAGTAGTATTAGCATATTGTTATTAATTACCTTCAAATAACACCGCGGAATGCATATTTGACCCGTGCACAGTCTCTGCCTCAGCATCGTGGGTATCAGTTGTGGTGACTTTTAAAGCGAACAATTGCTGGGGTACTCTGAAGCAGAGACTATTACCAGCAGCCTGTTCATGTGACGTCACAGCGATGGTTTCCAGTTTGTAATACGATTTAATCCTTAAAAATATAATACTGGGTTCCAAATTGTTGGCAAGCAAGCTGCTGAACAAGGGTGACCTTGAGCTGCCGAAAGACAAATTATAGTCGCATTCAGTCATCGGGCCAACGTTGGCCCGCCGACCGTTTGCCTACCGACCATTTACCAACGTCACTTTGACGTTAATTTGCCAACCAATACCCGACATAACATCCGGTTAAAACTCAACGTTGGCTAGACGTTGGCTAGACGTTGGCTTTCCGACCGCGACCTTGCCGACCATTGCCAACGTTAGCCCACCGTAGTCTTGCTATCTGGGTCACTAGCTTCTATAGCCCCTGCCTACCCCTGTGGATATCGTGCCTCAATGGATAATCGTAACCATCATACTCACTAGCATCTATAGCCTCTGCCTAACCCTGTTGATATCATGCCTCAGTGGATAATCGTAACCACCATACTCACTAGCATCTATAGCCCCTGCCTACCACTGTGGGTATCGTGCCTAAATGGATAATCGTAATCACTATAGTCACTAGCATCTATAGCCTCTGCCTACACTAACGCTGTATCTGTATGTTAAACGTGTGCGACTATAGGTGTATAATAGGCCTTGCCATTGTTAAAGTTCATGCAAACGTTACTATCTTCAGAAGATAGCAATTAATGACACAATGACATGTTATGTTCTTAGCATTAAAATAAAATATGTAATTATGGAAAATAAATATAGTCACATATCAAATAATGCGCCATGAAGACAAAACTCTAAGATAACGTGCTGTTTTAAATAAATAAAAATAAAAATATTGCATTATATGATCCAGCTTGATTAATTCTTATAATCCGTGCCTCAGGCATGTACCTTTGTATAAATAGTTTAGTTTATCTAGCCTATGTAACCTGAATATATTGTTTGGATTGACCATTTATCCATTGTACTGAGCATACCGTACTCGTGGTCATTGATATATGTATGTGTATGTAGTTAGTCATTGTTGAGATCTACAAACTTTCATTTGCCTATGTTATTATAATCAAACTATGTACTATACATTATATGCTGCATATTATTGTTGACATTCTGTATTATGTATACTAGCGGGACGCCCGTTCTTCGAACGGGCTCCCGCTAGTATGTAGCGCCTACCAGAAAGAACACCTACAAAATGAAATAACACATAAGTAGCTGTACGAACATTTATCGCGAAATTGGTAAGAATACATTTATGAGTTAAAATATAATGTATAGGCCTATTTCCTTATACCTGAAATTGAATGCTTCCCGTCATTACCCCCAGCTATATCCTATGGTTTATACTTTTAAGGAGCCATACCGTATTTCATTCCACCTCATGACCCTCCCTGTTACGCAATTTAGTATCAAATTTCTTCATTAACCCCCTGCCACCCAAACCACATTACTTCATTAAACCCCCTCGCCCGGCCCGCCCCCAACCCGCCCCGTGCTTATCTCAACCCTTAAACCTTAACCATCTCCCCAAGCTATCGGCCCATATGGCTTATACCGTAAGGAACCACAGTATTTCTTTCCACCTCGTGATCCTCCCTGTTAGTGTTACGTAATTTAGTATCGCATTTCTTCATTTACCCCCTGCCTCCCAAACCACATTTCTTCATTAGACCCCCTCGCCCCGGAGCCCGCTTCCCCCAGCCGTCCCCCGCCCCCGACCCGCTGCCGTCCCCGTCTCCGCCCCCGCCCGGGCCCCGTGGCTTATCTCAATCCCAAAATCAAAACCACAACTCCCGTGACGCAGCGTATTTCTCCAATATTTGCCCGCCCGCCTTGTAGGGGTGCGTGGGTGTAGTGCGTGCGCGTTTATTTTGCATGGCGCACTGCGACGCGTTTTGTGTTACGCGAGCCGACTGCATGGTTACAGCGTACGCAGTGAAAAACAAACACGGCCCGTATCCATGGATTTTCATGGTTTTTTACTCATATCTCGGTCAATTCTGTACGGTTTTCAGCCATTTATAGCTTATAACACTCACATTACAATCATCTTTTATCAGTGCAAAGTTCACGGTGTTTAGTTGCAAACTGAGAGAGCCTTTTATGGATACATACATACATACTCACACCATAAGACAAATTATAGTAAGACTAGCGGAACGCCCGTCCTTCGGACGGGCTCTCCCGCTAGGGAGTAGGGCCTACCAGATAGAACACCTACAAATGAAACAACACATAGGCCTAAGTGTTGGAAAATTTATAACGAAACACACAGGAATAGAACCCCCGCCCGCCCACGCCCCGTGGCATATTTCAACTCCAAGGCCTAAACCCGAACCATCTCCCGTATGTTACAGGATTCATATCCTATATTAGAATGTATTAATAGATCACCAGATCTAGCGCCTGTATCACGCATGCGCAGTAGTAATACATTGAGTCTAATAACATGTCATCTAAGATAAACCACGATCTCAAGAGTGTCTCTTTATTTACGTAGATAAATCTAATACCAGATCGCGTAACATGGTGTCAGAGTGGGATTTGACATTGTTTATTGCTCCCGCCCATATTGAACCAGGTTTTGATGCCAAGGATTCCTGAATTCATCGAGAAAAAACGATTTTAGCAACATCGTGTGGGCGTTAAACACCGGGGTTAAACAGAAGGAAAGTCTCGCAAGTGACAGACGAGAAAAGATTACACGAGCCACTGCGCATTGGATTTGACGCAGCTGGGCTACAGGCTGTAAATAATACTTTGGCGAAATGTAAATAAAACTTGGCGAGTAGAGAAAGCAGCATTGCTTGAATTGAAAGACGAGATCGGCGATGATGAAAGACAACAGAAAACTTATGATAGTTCGTCGTGAGTCGTGACTCGTGAGAAATACTTCAAGTTTAATATACAAGCAGAGAATGAAATAACAGAATTATGATCCAGCAAGAGAAGGACTAAATAAAATAAAGGCTGATTGTTAGACTGTGAAGAAATAACTGTATTATAAATAAGAATTGCGATTACCAGCATGAATTCCTGGTAAGCCATTCAACAAGAGACTGTTTCGAATGTAAGCCCAGGATCTGGTAAGCCATCCAACACAATGAATGTTCAGGATGTAATCCCAGAAAAGAGAAACTTTGCTACATATATAAGCCGTTCAACGATGAGAATGCAACGTAGCTGAGATAAGAAATAAGCGAGAGATTGGTATGGTAAGCTGTACAACGATGATAGTTGCAGTTTATAATGAAACACCAGCAACGACGCTTGATAAAGACTGGTATGGTGAGATAAATTCTATGAACAGTAAATAGTCTACGAGAATGTTATGATAAACAGAGCCTTGACAGAGAGAAATAAAATGAGAAATGAACTTGTCGATGATGTTTCGCTTCGCTGAGAGAAAGCTACAAAATGATATGACAATGTTCGAGACGTCCATGCTGAGACGGATATAAATACGAACTCTGCTGAGAAAGAGAGCTGCAAAGAAAGAATGAAAATGGATTGCAACATCTGAATAATATAATAGGCCATAGGATGCCTTAGCAGATTGCAACATTTGTTTATAAATATATTCTTTTTTACCAATAAAAAAGACTACAATAATAAAGCCACCTCTTATTTTTCATAACAGAGGAAGATGGACAATAATAGTGATTATTATCTGAACTTGAGATTCAACAAAAGACTGTTCAACCATGTGCTCACATAAAAGCATACTGTTTGTTTCAAATAACGTGACAGTTGATATCTACTTGATTACATCATAATCATACTATATATAAATGCATTGACTATAAATCTACTTCCATAAAGGAAGGGAGATGTTACAGGATTCATATCCTATATTATAATGTATTAATAGATCACCAGATCTAGCGCCTGTATCACGCATGCGCAGTAGTAATACATTGAGTCTAATAACATGTCATCTAAGATAAACCACGATCTCAAGAGTGTCTCTTTATTTACGTAGATAAATCTAATACTAGATCGCGTAACACCGTAGCCCACCAGTCACTACCCGGCGCCCGCCCGCCCGCTCCCGCCCGCTGCATATCCGTTACGCAATTTAGCATCACATTTCTTCATTAACCCCCTGCCTCCCAAACCACATTATACCCACCCCCCCCCCCCCCCCCCATTCGTCACCGCCCCGCCCCGCCCGCGGCATATCTCAACCCAAGGCCTAAAGTTCCCGTCCCGCGGCTTATCTATCTCCGCTCCCGCCCGCTGCATATCCGTTACGCAATTTAGCATCACATTTCTTCATTAACCCCCTGCCTCCCAAACCACATTATACCCCCCCCCCCCCCATTCGTCACCGCCCCCGCCCGCCCGTGGCATATCTCAATCCAAGGCCTAAAGTTCCCGTCCCGCGGCTTATATATCTCAACGCCAAGGCCTAACCTTAACCATCTCCCGTAGCGCGGCGTATTTGTACAATATTTGTCCGCCAGCGTGTCGCATACAGTATCAAATCACACATCCGACACCATGTTACGTAATTTAGATTCACCATATCATGTTTTGTTTTATCAGAAGCCACATTATTATACCTTATGACCCGCTGCCGCCCCCCCCCCCCCCCCCCCGCCCGCCCTGCCGTCCCCGCCCGTCCCCGCGCCTCCGCCCGCCCCGTGGCTTATCTCAACCCCATGCCCAATGCCTAAACCATAACCAACCCCGTGTGACGCAGCGTATTTCTACAATATTTACCCGCCCGCGTGTGTAGGGGTGCGTGGGTGTAGTGCGTGTGCGCGTTTATTTTGCATGGTGCAATGCGACGCGTTATGTGCTACGCGCCGACTGCATGGTTACAGTGTACGCAGAGAAAAACAAACATGAAATAGTCTCAAAAGCCGGGCTGAAAAGGCCCTAAATTGCCATAATTTTGCTCATATCTCGGTCAATTCTGTACGGTTTTTGGCCATTTATAGCTTATAACCCGTGTCCGGTCATTATTTAGTATCAGTGAAATATTCACGGCTTTAAAATGCAAAATGAGAAAGCCTTTTCAGGATACACACACACACACATACATACATACATACAACATACGGTGAATTATAGTAAGACTAGCGGGACGCCCGTCCTTCGGACGGGCTCTCCCGCTAGGGAGTAGGCCTACCAGATAGAACACCTACAAAATGAAACAACACATATGTGTTGGAAAATTTATAACGAAACACATAGGAATAGAACAATATTTAAAACATTTTTGTTTAAAATCAAAAGGTTTTGTATAATTTAAAAGTTTTCAAATTTCAATTAAAAAAAATAAAAAGACCCCCCCCCCCCTCCCGCCCGCCCACGCCCGTGCCATATTTAAACTCCAAGGCCTAAACCTTAACCATATCCCGTACCCCACCAGTCACTCCCCGCCCTGCCCGCCTCCACCCGCTCCGTGGCATATCCGTTACGCAATTTAGCATCACATTTCTTCATACAGTATCAAATCACACATCCGACACCATGTTACACCGTGGCTTATCTCAACCCCATGCCCAATGCCTAAACCATAACCAACCCCGTGTGACGCAGCGTATTTCTACAATATTTACCCGCCCGCGTGTGTAGGGGTGCGTGGGTGTAGTGCGTGTGCGCGTTTATTTTGCATGGCGCAATGCGACGCGTTATGTGCTACGCGCCGACTGCATGGTTACAGTGTACGCAGAGAAAAACAAACATGAAATAGTCTCAAAAGCCGGGCTGAAAAGGCCCTAAATTGCCATAATTTTGCTCATATCTCGGTCAATTCTGTACGGTTTTTGGCCATTTATAGCTTATAACCCGTGTCCGGTCATTATTTAGTATCAGTGAAATATTCACGGCTTTAAAATGCAAAATGAGAAAGCCTTTTCAGGATACACACACACACACATACATACATACATACAACATACGGTGAATTATAGTAAGACTAGCGGGACGCCCGTCCTTCGGACGGGCTCTCCCGCTAGGGAGTAGGCCTACCAGATAGAACACCTACAAAATGAAACAACACATATGTGTTGGAAAATTTATAACGAAACACATAGGAATAGAACAATATTTAAAACATTTTTGTTTAAAATCAAAAGGTTTTGTATAATTTAAAAGTTTTCAAATTTCAATTAAAAAAAATAAAAAGACCCCCCCCCCCCCCTCCCGCCCGCCCACGCCCGTGCCATATTTAAACTCCAAGGCCTAAACCTTAACCATATCCCGTACCCCACCAGTCACTCCCCGCCCTGCCCGCCTCCACCCGCTCCGTGGCATATCCGTTACGCAATTTAGCATCACATTTCTTCATCTGTACCCCTGCCTCTCAAACCACATTACATCATTACACACAACCCCCATTCGTCACTGCCCCCGCCCCGCCCGCCCGTGGCATATCTCAACCCCCAAGGCCGTGCCTCCCAAACCACATTTCTTCATTAGACCCCCTCCACCCCGCCGCCCCCAGCCGTCCCCGCCCCTCCATGTCCCCCGGTCTTCGACCCGCCGCCGTTCCCACCCCGTCCCCGTCTCCGCCCCGTGGCTTATCTCAACCCCAAGGCCTAAAACCGTAACCAATTCCCGTGGAGCCGCGTATTTCTCCAATATTTACCCGCCCGCGTGTGTAGGGGTGCGTGGGTGTAGTGCGTGTGAGCGTTTATTTTGCACGGCGCACTACGACGCGATATGTGTTAGGCGCCGAATGCATGGTTGCAGTACGCATGAAGATAAACAAAACAAACACGGCCCGTATCCATGGATTTTCATGGTTTTTTACTCATATCTCGGTCAATTCTGTACGGTTTTCAGCCATTTCTAGCTTATAACACTCACATTATAATCATCTTTTATCAGTGCAAAGTTCACGGCGTTTAGTTGCATCCCAAACCACATAACCCTAACATAGGCCATAAGAGGATCATTACACACAACCCCTAACCCGTCACCCGCTCCCGCCCCCGCCACGTGGCTTATGCAACCCCAAGGCCTAAACCGTAACCAACTCCCGTGGCGCAGCGTATTTCTCCAATATTTGCCCGCCCGCCTTTGTAGGCGTGCGTGGGTGTAGTGCGTGCGCGTTTATTTTGCATGGCGCACTGCGACGCGTTTTGTGTTACGCGCGCCGACTGCATGGTTACAGTGTACGCAGAGAAAAACAAACATGGCCCGTAAAAAATAGTCTCAAAAGCCGGCTGAAAAGGCCCTAAATTGCCATAATTTTGCTCATATCTCGGTCAATTCTGTACGGTTTTCGGCCATTTATAGCTTATAACACTCACATTATAATCATCTTTTATTCAGTGCAATGTTCACGGCGTTTAGTTGCAAACTGAGAGAGCCTTTTATGGATACATACATACATACATACATACATACATACATACACCATACGGTGAATTATAGTATGACTAGCGGCACGCCCGTCCTGCGGACGGGCTCTCCCGCTAGGGAGTAGGGCCTACCAGATAGACACCTACAAAAATAAAGTGTTGAAATGTATAACGAAACACATAGGAATAGAACAATATTTAAAACATTTTTGTTTTAAATCAAAGGTTTTGTAGCCTAATTCAAAAGTTTTTAAATTTCAATTTAATTTTTTTTGAAAATTACCCCCCGCCCGCACACGCCCGTGGCATATTTCAACACCAAGGCCTAAACTTAACCATCTCCCGTACCCCACCCGTCCCTCCCCCTCCTGTCCCCTCCCGGCCCGCCCCCGCCCAGTGGCATATCCGTTACGCAATTTAGCATCACATTTTTTCATTAACCCCTGTCTCCCAAACCACATTACATCATTACACACAACCCCCATTCGTCACCGCCCCGCCCGCCCCTCCCCGTGGCATACCTCAAGCCCAAAGCCCAAAGTTCCCCGCCCGCAATTTATCTCAACGCCAAGGCCTAACCTTAACTATCTCCCGTAGCGCGGCGTACTTCTCCAATATTTGTCCGCCCGCGTGTCACATACAGTATCAAATCCCACATCTGACACCATCGGTAAGCAATTTAATAATACATTTCTTTATTAAATTTCTTTATTAACCCCAACCCAAACTACATAACCATAACATAACCTAGGCCCTAAAGGGATCATTACACACAACCCCTAACCGCCCCGCCCCCGCCCCGTGGCTTATGCAACCCCAAGGCCTAAACCGAAACCAACTCCCGTGGCGCAGCGTATTTCTCCAATATTTGCCCGCCCGCGTGTGTAGGGGTGCGTGGGTGTAGTGCGTGTGCGCGTTTATTTAGCCGGCGCACTGCTGCGCGCTATGTGTAACTCGCGCCGACTGCATGGTTACAGTGTACGCAGAGAAAAACAAACATAAGCCGGGCTGAAAAGGCCCTAAATTGGACATAATTTTGCTCATATCTCGGTCAATTCTGTACGGTTTTCGGCCATTTATAGCTTATAACACTCACATTATATCATCTTTCATCAGTTCAACGTTCACCCGGCGTTTAGGCGTAAAATGAGGGAGCCTTTTATGGATACACACAATACAAACATACAAACATACATACAAACATACATACAACATACGGCGAATTATAGTAAGATAATGCTTTAATCTTTACACATAATGATATTATCATATTTTTCATGAGTATACACTGTTTTCCTCCATAGTCTGTCTTCTAGTCCACTTAGGTACTACTCCCCCTCCTACCCCACCCTCATCACCCAATGTAATGTAATTGTAATATATAGCAAGCATGGTAGTGTGACACGTTAATATGTGAGCAAATCTAATAGTTGTAATCACTTGTTCGTGTCCTTGTGGTATTTTCATATTAAACATAAGAATACAACAAATTTGATATTCTGAATAGCTTGTACTTAATATGTAAGCATTAGTAGATGTGATTCGATCATGTGGAATCACGCTGTACTTTGTAATACAATCATTCTAAGTTACAAATATCTCTTATATGGCGTAATGTTACGGTTGACGCATAGCTTGACAACTTTGATTTATTGTCAAAGCAAAATAGTCATATTTCATGTTGGGTCTATACTTTTAAGTTATAAAGACACTGTGGTATTAACACTTTCCACGTGGCTATTAGTTTTACCATATACAAAACAGATTTTTCTGAAACCTTTGCCAATTTTTAAAGTCTATCTCAGGATTACTGACCAAATACAGGGAATGTTTGTACTTATTTCAGTGCATATCTCACGATGATTCCAAATGTGGTAATGAAATTCCATAATTTTGACATTTCTGAAACATTTTGTGAAATTATGGAATGTCGTCTGCAGCTGCCTGACACGTGGAAAGTGTTAATGTATATAGATATAGATACTGGTCTTGAGATAATATATAAATGACGGGAAGATGTTCTCTCAACGTTCAGCCGATGATATAGAGGTCCAATATTGCTGAATTTATCGATTTCTTTGCCGTCCCTCTCGTACAAAAACAACACACGTACTTGAGAGACACAAAGATGCGATAAGAAAAATAGAGCAATTCTCCCAAAACAATTGTTTTTTGGTTACAATAGACTGTATTGGAATGTTCACCTATGTTCTGCATAATGAAGTCGAAAATGAAGTTATTAAGGTTTTTCGGATATAAACCCAGGTATGTACTTCATAAAATGCCACCAATGCGTCATATGGATCAATTATTAAAATGGATTTTACATACAAACTGTCTTCATTTAATGAACAATTTTATTTGCAAACGACAGGCGTAGCTATGGGGCAAAAATGCTCCCCAGCAGAAGTATGCGATATAATGTTCCATTTATTGGAAAAGAAATGTATTTACCTTAGTGATACAATCTTCAAATGGTTCCGTTGTCGTGACGACATTCTTATGTTTCGGTTAGGAAATGAAAACGAGTTATCTAATTTTAGCAGTCGCATAAACTCTATTCATGCGACTTAGAAATTCACGCATGAGTGGTCAAAACAGAAATCAATTTTCTAGACTTAACTCTATACAATGATGTAAGATTTCATAATTTGCAGGTTCTAGATATAACTTTTTCAGCAAATCCTGTGACACGTTTTAATATCTTTCCAGAGATTCGTTTCACCCAAATTCATGTTTACGTGACATAATCAAAGGTGAGGCAATAAGATATGATTATTGGAACTCCATTTTGGAGGATGAATATGAGTACAAACTTGATTTCTTTACTCAAAACTTCTCACAAGAGGATATAGAGGCAAGAATTACTATCATGCGTGCGCGACTAGCAGACATATCATACAATAGAAGATATGCTTACTTGGAGGATGTTTTAAAAAATTATAATGAAATACCTCTAGTTTTCTGCACGCATCACTTCCCACAAAGAAGTAATGCAAAAATCACTTCTCAGGAACTGGCAATTTATATCAAATAATCAAAACCTGTGCAAAATCTTCCCTTGTCCTCCTATACTAGATTTAAGACGAACCATTGGCCAATTCCAAGTATGTCATTGGAAGTAGTTGATATTCAATGTTGCTGTTTTATGAAACAGTCAATGGTCATATTAAATTTGTTTTGGATATCAGTAGATTGAAAATGTGTCAATCTTAGTAAGTTATATCCCATACATGTTTAAAAGGTGATAGAGTTACGCAACCCGCCGTTTAGTTATCTCTTGGACTTTTTAAAGAAACATGATAAAAGGTAGCTTATTATTATACCATATTGAAGTACATAGTAATTCAACATTTTGGTGCAAAACTTGCTATTATTTTTGCTTTTTGCAAAACATACGCGTGGAAAACGTTATGTGGTTTTTTAAATAAATTCCACTCAACCAATGTGAGGGACACACGAGTTTCTTTAAGTTTTAAGAAACTCATTATAAGCTATGATTGTAGGACGCGTTTCGATTAACTATGATCAAATTTATTTGATCTTTTCGTTAATCTCATCAGCTACATTTTGCTGTGCTTGATTTTAAATAATTGCCCAATTTAGGCTGATTTGTTACACACATGGACTGAACATTTTGAGTTGTCGTCTGTTTTTTGACATTCAAAACACTGGTTGTGTATTTAATCAAACGCACAGCGTGTTTATTATTGTTTAATTCTTTATCATGTGGATATCCTATCTATATAAGATAGGAATAGACATGGTGAAGAAAAGATATAAAAAATTACATGTTTGTTTTTATTGGTTTTAACTATGGTGCACAAAGTCTATTTAAGACATGATTCTTTTTAATATAGTTTTAAAGATAGGCCCTATCATGTAATGTATTTCATGTATAAGAGGTCCGTATTATGAGACGCATATGTATGTCCGATTGGGCATGGTTTTATATGGTTCCATATAAGGCCTACAAGTTTTAAATAACATTATATTTGGAAATAGGTCCGTATATTTATAACGCAATAAATAGTTTCAAACCAACTAAAGTGTCAACGAAAGCTCGTAAAGAAACATTCATGGATAAACGCAATACTAGATAATTAGTTTTCATCTAATAGAGCAATCAGATCTCTTAGTGTAGGAGACATAGGGCAAATTCCGACTTCGGTGTTATCATCCTCATATTTTGCGTGGTCCGAGACAAAGATATATTATGGTTTTGGTTTTGAGTTATCTTTGCTCGGATAAGTCGTTCCCCTAAGTTTTTGGGTTCGTCTTAAAGCTAGTATAGGGGGACAAGGGAAGATTTTGCACAGGTTTTGATTATTTGATATAAATTGCCAGTTCTGAGAAGTGCCTTTTTGATTTTTGCATTACCTCTTTGTGGGAAGTGATGCGTGCAGAAAACTAGAGTATTTCCTTAGAAGTTTAGGGAACATCCTCCAAGTAAGCTATCTTCTATTGTATGATATGTCTGCTAGGCATGATAGTACTTCTTGCTTCTTATATCCTCTTGTGAGAAGTTTTGAGGTAAAGAAATCAAGTTTGTACTCATATTCATCCTCCCGAACTGGAGTTTCGAATATATCTTATTGCCTCACCTTTGATCATGCCACGAAAACATGAATTTGGGTGAGACGAATCTCTGGAAAGATATTGAAATGTGTCACAGGATTTGCTGAAACATTTTATATCTAGAACCTGCAAATTATGAAATCTTACATCCTTGTATAGAGTTAAGTCTAGAAAATTGATTTCTGTTTTTGACCACTCATGCGTGAATTTCAGAGTCGGATGAATAGAGTGTATGCGACTGATAAAATTAGATAACTCGTTTTCATCTCCTGACCAAAACATAAGAATGTCGTCACGATAACGGAACCATTTGAAGATTTTATCGCTAAGGGAAATAAATTTGTTTTCCAATGAATGGAACATTATATCGCATAGTTCTGGAGAGCATTTTTGCCCCATAGCTACGCCTGTTGTTTGCAAATAAAATATCTCATTAAATGAGAAACAGTTTCTATGCAAAATCAATTTTAATAATGCTTCCATATGACGGATTGGTGGCATTTTAGGAAAGTACATTCCTGGGTTTATATCCGAGAAAGCCTTAATAACTTCATTTTCGACTTCATTCTGCAGAACATTGGTGAACATTCCAATACAGTCTATTGTAACCAAAAGACAATGTTTTGGGAGTTTTAATTGCTCTATTTTTCTTATCGCATCTTTAGTGTCTCTCAAGTACGTGTTTTGTTTTTGTACTAGAGGGACGGCAAAGAAATCGATAAATTCACCAATTTTTTCACATGGTCCACTTACATTACTGACTATAGGTCTTCCAATGAAAGCCCGGCCAGCAGGGGTGGTTTTGTGAATTTTTGGCAAAAAGTAGCAAGTTGGTGTTCGAATTTTATGTTCTAGTGGATAGAGATATTTGTGTGTTTTTTCATCAATACTTTGATCCCATAGCATGCGGTTGAGCTGTTTTTGAACCAATTTCACCGTTTCAAATGTGATGTCGACATCGATTACTGTGTATTGGTTACCCGTCAGCATAATATTACCTTCATGTATGTAATCATTTTTATTGATCACGACCACGCCACGAGATTTATCCGGTTTTTGGAAAACTAAATGTTTCTTTTCTCTTAATGATTTGATAGCTTAACGTTCAGGTTTTGTCAAGTTATCGTGTACGTGTTTATTCTTAATTTTAGAGAGCTCTAACCTCGTGGATTCTAAGTAATTTTCTAGATCCAAACAAGGTGTAGACTTAGGGTGCCAATTGGAAGCTTTTTTGAACTTGTGTGTTCGTTTTGCTTTCTTATTGAACATTAAATAACGTATGCGCATTATACGCATGAATGCTTCTGTATCCCTATCAAGCATTTTTGCTTTTGGATCTTTTGGGATATCTATAAATTTCAAACCTCTCCCTAGTACAGATAGTTCTGCATCAGAGAAATTTTCGTTTGCAAGATTTATCACGAACTTTTTGTTCGCATTGGCCAAGTCCTTCAGATTTTTGGACTTCTGGGATTTTTTGATAGTTTTGGAATTCAAAAGGCATTTTCTGGACTTGATTTTGTCTTTAGTTTGCCTTTTAATACTCTGTTTACGCAACTTTCTGTTTTTTGCCATTTTATTAACTCTGTATCAAAGGAGTACATGTACTTTATTTTATTGATACCAAGCAATATTGTGACGGCTCATCTCTCTTATTGGAAAATAAGGTGGCCTTTAAAAAGGCCTTTTTTAATTGTCCGGCTTTACATTTTAAGCCGGCGGCTTGCTGTATCATTGTTGTTCTTCCTCCTCTTATCCAACCGGTGTTTTCAAAAATCAAAAAGGCACTTCTCAGGAACTGGCAATTTATATCAAATAATCAAAACCTGTGCAAAATCTTCCCTTGTCCCCCTATACTAGCTTTAAGACGAACCCAAAACTTAGGGGAACGACTTATCCGAGCAAAGATAACTCAAAACCAAAACCATAATATATCTTTGTCTCGGACCACGCAAAATATAGAGGATGATAACTCCGAAGTCGGAATTTGCCCTATGTCTCCTACACTAAGAGATCTGATTGCTCTATTAGATGAAAACTAATTATCTAGTATTGCGTTTATCCATGAATGTTTCTTTACGAGCTTTCGTTGACACTTTAGTTGGTTTGAAACTATTTATTGCGTTATAAATATACGGACCTATTTCCAAATATAATGTTATTTAAAACTTGTAGGCCTTATATGGAACCATATAAAACCATGCCCAATCGGACATACATATGCGTCTCATAAATACGGACCTCTTATACATGAAATACATTACATGATAGGCCTATCTTTAAAACTATATTAAAAAGAATCATGTCTTAAATAGACTTTGTGCACCATAGTTAAAACCAATAAAAACAAACATGTTATTTTTTATATCTTTTCTTCACCATGTCTATTCCTATCTTATATAGATAGGATATCCACATGATAAAGAATTAAACATAATATAACACGCTTGTGCGTTTGATTAAATACACAACCAGTGTTTTGAATGTCAAAAAACAGACGACAACTCAAAATGTTCAGTCCATGTGTGTAACAAATCAGCCTAAATTGGGCAATTATTTAAAATCAAGCACAGCAAAATGTAGCTGATGAGATTAACGAAAAGATCAAATAAATTTGATCATAGTTAATCGAAACGCGTCCTACAATCATAGCTTATAATGAGTTTCTTAAAACTTAAAGAAACTCGTGTGTCCCTCACATTGGTTGAGTGAAATTTATTTAAAAACCACATAACGTTTCCACGCGTATGTTTTGCAAAAAGCAAAAATAATAGCAAGTTTTGCACCAAAATGTTGAATTACTATGTACTTCAATATGGTATAATAATAAGCTACCTTTTATCATGTTTCTTTAAAAAGTCCAAGAGATAACTAAACGGCGGGTTGCGTAACTCTATCACCTTTTAAACAAAAGTGAATGGCTTTGGTGTTTGATGGTATATCAAGCAATATCTGTTCTTGATACCGCTTCGCTACTTCAGGAAAAGGAACATCTTTCTTGAAAGGCCATCTTCTCACGCAATACATCCCATCTATGATATTAAAGAGCGGTTGCCAATCCTGGGTGCAGTTCTGATACATCGGATACTCCGGTTTTATCTTTCAGCGCCTTCACAAGTGTAGACTTTGATCCAGGAGCTCTCATATGGCCATTTTCATCAAATAATGATGGAGATGAATCTGCACATTCATGTCTGCCAATAAAATCTGTAATATCAACATCAACACCACTAGCCACAACCTGTGTCATCCTCATAAGAGCGACTACTTCAACACTCTTTCCTTTCGTTTTCTGTGGTATAGATGTCTTTACTTTTTTGTTCCGGGTATGGAATGTGTTGAGTTTTACGATTTTCTTCTTGTTGTCGTTGCCTGCTATCGATTGTTCCAATGCCTTTTTGCCAATTTCGTGGACTGTTGTCAGTTGTGTTTTGACTATTTCATCTGCTCTCTGTCCAGTTGAGATGTTCACCAGTTGGGGCGATTGGAATGTGAAGGGATTACTCCACTTATTATTGTCTTCAGTGGCGTCTGTGATATGTGAAACAAAATTAGCATCCTTTGCCACTCGTGCTTTACCAGATTCATGGTGTGGGTTCTGTGTTTCAGGGTTCATGTCTAGCATGGATTTAAGCTGGAATGATGCAGCTGCTGTTAAGGGTTTAGTGTACACCCATTTTGTTCGGGCTGATTCATTCATGGTGATACCATCTAAGCCACTAGACTCTTTCGCATCTGCATTATACGTCTGCTCCAATAACATGTCGGGGGAAATAGCATTGTGACTACAATGAGCTCGTCTCGCGACAAAGTTTCCCTGAAAAAAGATTGATGGACACTAGGAGCTACAGTTTCCAGTTCCTTCATCTCATACAAATATTGAGGTAGCGATTGCTGGCCATATTTGTAGTGTCCTGCAGCAGTTAGGTAGGGAAGCATGTTTGCTAATTTACACAAATGCTCATACCAGTCTCATTCTCTCTCATAGTAGATGAATTTTAGTAGTATATCACACATCTTAAGAAATATCAGCCAGAAGGTTGCTGTTGGCTTCTCGGATAGCTGAACTTGAAACTCATCAAGGCGACTTTGTAAAACATGCAGCTTCAAATGCGCATTTTGGATTGTCTTCAATCGCGTATCTCTACCTAGATTTGTATCGAGCAGAATCTCGACAATGTGTGATAACCCGTCAGTCCATTCAATGTCATCATTTTCAATACACCAATTTTCAAATGCTTTGTAGAACAGGTGCCACATGCCTTCGTTGAGAATCTGTATTGCATGAAAGGGTTTGGTAGTAGCTACCACTTGATGTGTATATTATAAACAAATCATAACACTAGTATATATGAACCAAATTAGTGAGCCAAGGATTGCATACACTATAATAACGTTGCTATCGAGAGCAGTAAAAAGGATATTGAATACACTTTCAGAGGAATTCAGTGTCCAACATTCAGTTTTAGGTCATAACATTAAAACAAATTGTTTTACAACAATATAAATGTCATAGTCCATGTTCAGAATTAGATTTGCTATCATTTGATACCAAACATGATATGGTTTGCTCAAAATTAACCAAATTTGACCCCCCCCCCCCCCCCCCCCCGTTTCCCATCTTTGTGCACCTGATATTTTAGGTTGTCCACCCTAGGAATGTTGTATAGGTCCTAACAGGATACAGGGGGTTAAGCTGGCCCCCTGGGTATTTTGTACATTTTCATGTCTAGAATTTTATTTGGTGATCTGTTAAAAGTGTATAAGTTTTTTTTGGTTTTTTTTGGGTTTATTTGCTCGGTGTTTATACAATGTTGGCGATAATATGTGTATATCAAATATTATACAATGTGAACCGCTCGATCGCTTGACTTCATTTACAGCACCTACATCTCTTGCGTAATAAAGGCTTAACGTCTTTAAAAAAGACATTCTTATACAATCACAGTAGAATCAGTCAAATGTATTTTCCTTCATTTTAAAAAAGACAAGCAACTAATATTTTATCTTGTAAATTATTTTAATAGTGATAACAACAAGGGTTATACCTTTAGTTTGTAATGAATGAATAAAAGCCAGCTATGTCTATAGTTATTGTAGTCAAAGATAACAAGAATGAGTGACACAACTTTTTAAGTCTCGCAGTCTGTAAAAATTAAATTAAGGTATCTTCACGTATTATAGTAGTGTCGAGAGTTAAAAAGATGCACGCTACCACGATATATGCTTTATATATTTGTTGGTTGGTTACAAATGATTTGAAGTATAAATTCTATGTGTGATCAAAATGAAACAATATACTTATGTATGTTGAAACACTGAGCAATGAACAATGAACATAGAGGGCTCTCGACTGCTCTATTAAACGGTGCAGCCAGGGGTGGTTTTGACTTGGTGTGACAATAATGAATTTACTACAATACGAATGTGTACATGTATACAATAACAGGTGTTTGTGACAATTGCGTGAATATGAATGTTATTGTATGCTTAATTGGTTGTTAGTATAATGCAATGGTTTAAATCGGAGAATAGACTCGTAAGTATAGATTCGTGATTCCCAATCTGCTCGGCTTACGCATCGCGGATTCGGAATCACAAATCTACACTTCATTGAAGCAAACAATTGGTAACTGACTGCCATTTAAAGCAATACATTGCAGTAATGTTGTATCCAAATTTGGTACATTTTCAGGCATAGAATTTTATTTGGTGATCTGTTGAAATTTTATAAGTTTGTTTTGTTTTTAAGTGTTGTTTTTTGGCTCAGTGTATATACAATGTTGGCGTATAATATGCGTAGATCAAATATTATACAATGTGAACCGCTCGATCGCTTGACTTTATCAACAGCACCTACATCTCTTGCATAATAAAGTCTTAACGTCTTTAAAAAAGACATTCTCAGACGATCACAGTAGAATCAGTCAAATGTGTTTTCCTTCATTTTAAAAAAGACATAGGCAACTAATATTTTTTCTTGTAAATAATTGTAATAGTGATAACAACAAGGGTTATACCTTTAGTTTGTAATGAATGAATAAAAGCCAGCTATGTCTATAGTTATTTTAGTCAAAGATAACAAGAATGAGTGACACAACTTTTTCATTGAAGTCTCGCAGTCTTTAAAAATTAAATTAAGGTATCTTCACGTATTATAGTAGTGTCGAGAGTTAAAAAGATGCACGCTACCACGATATATGCTTTATATATCTCCTCAAGTGAAACCTCTTCAAACAAAGACATCAGGTTCGAAAACGAAGGATACTTTACGATACATTATCAACAAAATATTCTTCTCGATTTGGTTGATTAGCATTCTTAACCCACACCTTCAAATAATGCTTCTTACCTTATTTGAAATTTTTGGGCCATCCCAGAAACTTACAAACACAGATTAACTCATCAACTGTTACTTAATATTTCGTCAATAAAATTATTCAAATTACATAAATATTTTATGTCACTAAAAGACATTATACAAACACATTTAAAGTAACGACTACATTATTAATATGAACCTTATTTACACTACTTGGAAATTCCACATGAAGCACGTACCGAAAGAAAGGGAAAGGACAATCTAATTGTACGTAAGTGTTGGCGCTAGGACAAGCTTACAAATGGGTCAGACGACGCTGAACACGGGCGTATTCACGAATATTCAGGTAAAAATATGCTAACGAGGTTACGTGATTAAGCGAATGGGACGAACGCTTAACAACGGTTTAAATTTAAAAAAATGATACTGACACTGTCACATTTTAACGTATCACAATACCATGCTTGCTTATGTAACCTACAGCAATGTAATTAAAGTAACGTCAAGTACACGACAAATTGGAAATGTCTACTGAGAAAAGAACGACAAACATGCAGTAGTAAACCCATAGATATTTAACAACAGTTTGTTTTATGTATGGGATATAACTTACTAAGTAAGAATCTACTGTCACACTGATATGGAAATGTAGATTACTGATCATTCAATTAAATTACAAAATTCAATGACACATTTTCAATCTATTGATATCCAAAACAAATTTAATATTACTATTGACTGTTTCATAAAACAACAACAATTGAATATCAACTACTTTCAATGACATACTTGGAATTAGCCAATAAGAGTCAATCTACTGCAGAAAACTATGACGGCATATGAGTCTTTACACTGTGACACTGTGTGTAAAAAGAACAAAACATGGGATTTTAGTAGTAGAATTATTGTATCTAAACTTAAGATGTAGGAATCTAAAATTACCAAATAACTTGTGTAGATTTAGCACTGCTAATGTTGACAAGAACTGCAAAATGTGTGGTACTGACAACTGACATGTTATGTGATGAATTTCATTATCTTTTTATTTGCAAATTCTTTGCAGTTGATAGAACAAAATTCAACAACACATTATGACGCCCCCTCATGATAATTTAAAAATGGCAAAGCTTCTCAATTCAAAAAATGTCATATTACTCACTAATCTTTGTAAGTTTATTAAAATTGTATCACAGAAAATAAGAACCTGACATGTCTGTTATTTACTTTTAACATTTTATTAATTTTTTTTATATTGTCTACCGTGTACTATTTTCCACCTCTCCAACGTTATAGTTATCCAAATATATGTTAAAATATCCTTTACTATCTTGATAGTAACGGTCATTGTAATTGGGTTACTAATTATTAAAAATATTTTTTAAACTCGGTTTGTAGAGCTGTCAAATACTTAGGATGCGTGACATTTCTTCACAAGAATGGCTCGCTGAGATCAATCCTTTATAAATACGTACTTATCAGTCGCTTCTTTGCCGTTAACAATACCCTGATGTCACGACCCGGGGGGGGGGGGGGGGTACTCAGATTTGGTTTGGTCGGGGGTGTGCCGCTGGAGATTCAAAACCCCTACCCATTTCTAAGGGTGATTTTGGAAAAATCGGTACCCATTTTTAGGGGTTTTGCTTCATTTTAGACCAAATTTTCTCAAATTATCGGGAAAAAGAGCTAATTTGGGCAAATTTTCGCGAAAATAGACCCATGTCTAAGGATTTTTCAGTTGAAAAGCTATGGCTAAGGATGTCTCATGAAAAGAACCGACCCACTGGAGCGGCACGTCCCCGTATGCCTTACATACATGAGTACCCCCCCCCCCCCTCCCGGGTCACTATTCCATGTCACAGAAGATCGTTGAGTAGGTCAAGGTGCACCAATTTTTTTACTCTTCTATCACAGAAGAGCGTTGAAATTAGATTAAGGTGTTCCAATTATTTACTATTCTATCACAGAAGAGCGTTAAGTAGATTAAGGTGTTCCAATTTTACTTATCTATCACAGAAGAGCGTTGAATATATCAATATGTTTCAATAATGTACTATTTTGATTAAATCCGGTCGTAAAAATAACATTTGGTTACGTAATCGTTTTTGCAACTTTACCCTGATTTTGTTTCAATTTGTACAATAATATGGTTTGTATTTGTATAAATACATTGCATCTGGTCCATGGGATCGGGAAAAGATGCTAGTGAGTATAGTGGTTACGATTATCCATTTAGGCACGATATCCACATGGGTATGCAGAGCCTGTAGATGTTAGTGAGTATGGTGGTTACAATTATCCACTGAGGCACGATATCAACAGGGGTAGGCAGAGGCTATAGATGCTAGTGAGGATGGTGCTTACGATTATCCATTGAGGCACGATATCAACAGGGGTAGGCAGAGGCTGTAGATGCTCGTGAGTATGGTGCTTACGATTATCCAGTGAAGCACGATATCCACAGAGGTAGGCAGAGGCTATAGATGCTAGTGAGTATAGTGATTACGATTATCCATTTAGGCACGATATCCACATGGGTAGGCAGGGGCTATAGATGCTAGTGAGTATGGTGGTTACGATTATCCATTGAGGCACGAAATCAACAGGGGTAGGCAGAGGCTATAGATGGTAGTGAGTATGGTGGTTACGATTATCAAGTGAAGCACGATATCCACAGGGGTAGGCAGAGGCTATAGATGCTAGTGAGTATAGTGATTACGATTATCCATTTAGGCACGATATCCACAGGGGTAGGCAGGGGCTATAGATGCTAGTGAGTATGGTGGTTACGATTATCCACTGAGGCACGATATCAACAGGGGTAGGCAGAGGCTATAGATGCTAGTGAGGATGGTGGTTACGATTATCCATTGAGGCACGATATCCACAGGGGTAGGCAGAGGCTATAGATGCTAGTGAGTATAGTGATTACGATTATCCAGTGAAGCACGATATCCACAGGGGTAGGCAGAGGCTATAGATGCTAGTGAGGATGGTGGTTACGATTATCCATTGAGGCACGATATCAACAGGGGTAGGCAGAGGCTATAGATGCTAGTGAGTATGATGGTTACGATTATCCATTGAGGCACGATATCAACAGGGGTAGGCAGAGGCTATAAATGGTAGTGAGTATGGTGGTTACGATTATCCAGTGAAGCACGATATCCACATGGGGTAGGCAGAGGCTATAGATGCTAGTGAGTATGGTGGTTACGATTATCCAGTGAAGCACGATATCCACATTGGGTAGGCAGAGGCTATAGATGCTAGTGAGTATAGTAATTACGATTATCCATTTAGGCACGATATCCACAGGGGTAGGCAGGGGCTATAGATGCTAGTGAGTATGGTGGTTACGATTATCCAGTGAAGCACGATATCCACATGGGGTAGGCAGAGGCTATAGATGCTAGTGAGTATAGTGATTACGATTATCCATTTAGGCACGATATCCACAGGGGTAGGCAGGGGCTATAGATGCTAGTGAGTATGGTTGTTACGATTATCCACTGAGGCACGATATCAACAGGGGTAGGCAGAGGCTATAGATGCTAGTGAGGATGGTGGTTACGATTATCCATTGAGGCACGATATCAACAGGGGTAGGCAGAGGCTGTAGATGCTCGTGAGTATGGTGCTTACGATTATCCAGTGAAGCACGATATCCACAGGGGTAGGCAGAGGCTATAGATGCTAGTGAGTATAGTGATTACGATTATCAAGTGAAGCACGATATCCACAGGGGTAGGCAGAGGCTATAGATGCTAGTGAGTATAGTGATTACGATTATCCATTTAGGCACGATATCCACAGGGGTAGGCAGGGGCTATAGATGGTAGTGAGTATGGTGGTTACGATTATCCATTGCGGCACGATATCAACAGGGGTAGGCAGAGGCTATAGATGGTAGTGAGTATGGTGGTTACGATTATCCAGTGAAGCACGATATCCACATGGGGTAGGCAGAGGCTATAGATGCTAGTGAGTATAGTGATTACGATTATCCATTTAGGCACGATATCCACAGGGGTAGGCAGGGGCTATAGATGCTAGTGAGTATGGTGGTTACGATTATCCACTGAGGCACGATATCAACAGGGGTAGGCAGAGGCTATAGATGCTAGTGAGTATGGTGGTTACGATTATTCAGTGAAGCACGATATCCACAGTGGTAGGCAGAGGCTATAGATGCTAGTGAGTATAGTGATTACGATTATCCATTTAGGCACGATATCCACAGGGGTAGGCAGAGGCTATAGATGCTAGTGAGGATGGTGGTTACGATTCATCCATTGAGGCACGATATCAACAGGGGTAGGCAAAGGCTATAGATGGTAGTGAGTATGGTGGTTACGATTATCCAGTGAAGCACGATATCCACAGGGGTAGGCAGAGGCTATAGATGCTAGTGAGTATAGTGATTACGATTATCCATTTAGGCACGATATCCACAGGGGTAGGCAGAGGCTATAGATGCTAGTGAGGATGGTGGTTACGATTATCCATTGAGGCACGATATCAACAGGGGTAGGCAGAGGCTATAGATGCTAGTGAGTATGATGGTTGCGATTATCCATTGAGGCACGATATTAACAGGGGTAGGCAGAGGCTGTAGATGCTCGTGAGTATGGTGCTTACGATTATCCAGTGAAGCACGATATCCACAGGGGTAGGCAGAGGCTATAGATGCTATTGAGTATAGTGATTACGATTATCAAGTGAAGCACGATATCCACAGGGGTAGGCAGGGCTATATGGTGGTTACGATTATCCATTGAGGCACGATATCCACAGGGGTAGGCAGAGGCTATCGATGCTAGTGAGTATAGTGATTACGATTATCCATTTAGGCACGATATCCACAGGGGTAGGCAGAGGCTATAGATGCTAGTGAGGATGGTGGTTACGATTATCCATTGAGGCACGATATCAACAGGGGTAGGCAGAGGCTATAGATGCTAGTGAGTATAGTGATTACGATTATCCATTTAGGCACGATATCCACATGGGTAGGCAGGGGCTATAGATGCTAGTGGGTATGGTGGTTACGATTATCCATTGAGGCACCATATCAACAGGGGTAGGCAGAGGCTATAGATGGTAGTGAGTATGGTGGTTACGATTATCCAGTGAAGCACGATATCCACAGGGGTAGGCAGAGGCTATAGATGCTAGTGAGTATAGTGATTACAATTATCCATTTAGGCACGATATCCACAGGGGTAGGCAGGGGCTATAGATGCTAGTGAGTATGGTGGTTACGATTATCCACTGAGGCACGATATCAACAGGGGTAGGCAGAGGCTATAGATGCTAGTGTGGATGGTGGTTACGATTATCCATTGAGGCACGATATCCACAGGGGTAGGCAGAGGCTATAGATGCTAGTGAGTATAGTGATTACGATTATCCAGTGAAGCACGATATCCACAGGGGTAGGCAGAGGATATAGATGCTAGTGAGTATGATGGTTACGATTATCCATTGAGGCACGATATCAACAGGGGTAGGCAGAGGCTATAGATGGTAGTGAGTATGGTGGTTACGATTATCCAGTGAAGCACGATATCCACATGGGGTAGGCAGAGGCTATAGATGCTAGTGAGTATGGTGGTTACGATTATCCAGTGAAGCACGATATCCACATGGGGTAGGCAGAGGCTATAGATGCTAGTGAGTATAGTAATTACGATTATCCATTTAGGCACGATATCCACGGGGTAGGCAGGGGCTATAGATGCTAGTGAGTATAGTGATTACGATTATCCATTTAGGCACGATATCCACAGGGGTAGGCAGAGGCTATAGATGCTAGTAGGGATGGTGGTTACGATTATCCATTGAGGCACGATATCAACAGGGGTAGGCAGAGGCTATAGATGCTAGTGAGTATAGTGATTACGATTATCCATTTAGGCACGATATCCACATGGGTAGGCAGGGGCTATAGATGCTAGTGGGTATGGTGGTTACGATTATCCATTGAGGCACGATATCAACAGGGGTAGGCAGAGGCTATAGATGGTAGTGAGTATGGTGGTTACGATTATCCAGTGAAGCACGATATCCACAGTGGTAGGCAGAGGCTATAGATGCTAGTGAGTATAGTGATTACGATTATCCATTTAGGCACGATATCCACAGGGGTAGGCAGGGGCTATAGATGCTAGTGAGTATGGTGGTTACGATTATCCACTGAGGCACGATATCAACAGGGGTAGGCAGAGGCTATAGATGCTAGTGAGGATGGTGGTTACGATTATCCATTGAGGCACGATATCCACAGGGGTAGGCAGAGGCTATAGATGCTAGTGAGTATAGTGATTACGATTATCCAGTGAAGCACGATATCCACATGGGGTAGGCAGAGGATATAGATGCTAGTGAGTATGATGGTTACGATTATCCATTGAGGCACGATATCAACAGGGGTAGGCAGAGGCTATAGATGGTAGTGAGTATGGTGGTTACGATTATCCAGTGAAGCACGATATCCACATGGGGTAGGCAGAGGCTATAGATGCTAGTGAGTATGGTGGTTACGATTATCCAGTGAAGCACGATATCCACATGGGGTAGGCAGAGGCTATAGATGCTAGTGAGTATAGTAATTACGATTATCCATTTAGGCACGATATCCACGGGGTAGGCAGGGGCTATAGATGCTAGTGAGTATGGTGGTTACGATTATCCAGTGAAGCACGATATCCACATGGGGTAGGCAGAGGCTATAGATACTAGTGAGTATAGTGATTACGATTATCCATTTAGGCACGATATCCACAGGGGTAGGCAGGGGCTATAGATGCTAGTGAGTATGGTTGTTACGATTATCCACTGAGGCACGATATCAACAGGGGTAGGCAGAGGCTATAGATGCTAGTGAGGATGGTGGTTACGATTATCCATTGAGGCACGATATCAACAGGGGTAGGCAGAGGCTGTAGATGCTCGTGAGTATGGTGCTTACGATTATCCAGTGAAGCACGATATCCACAGGGGTAGGCAGAGGCTATAGATGCTAGTGAGTATAGTGATTACGATTATCAAGTGAAGCACGATATCCACAGGGGTAGGCAGAGGCTATAGATGCTAGTGAGTATAGTGATTACGATTATCCATTTAGGCACGATATCCACAGGGGTAGGCAGAGGATATAGATGCTAGTGAGTATGATGGTTACGATTATCCATTGAGGCACGATATCAACAGGGGTAGGCAGAGGCTATAGATGGTAGTGAGTATGGTGGTTACGATTATCCAGTGAAGCACGATATCCACATGGGGTAGGCAGAGGCTATAGATGCTAGTGAGTATGGTGGTTACGATTATCCAGTGAAGCACGATATCCACATGGGGTAGGCAGAGGCTATAGATGCTAGTGAGTATAGTAATTACGATTATCCATTTAGGCACGATATCCACGGGGTAGGCAGGGGCTATAGATGCTAGTGAGTATGGTGGTTACGATTATCCAGTGAAGCACGATATCCACATGGGGTAGGCAGAGGCTATAGATGCTAGTGAGTATAGTGATTACGATTATCCATTTAGGCACGATATCCACAGGGGTAGGCAGGGGCTATAGATGCTAGTGAGTATGGTTGTTACGATTATCCACTGAGGCACGATATCAACAGGGGTAGGCAGAGGCTATAGATGCTAGTGAGGATGGTGGTTACGATTATCCATTGAGGCACGATATCAACAGGGGTAGGCAGAGGCTGTAGATGCTCGTGAGTATGGTGCTTACGATTATCCAGTGAAGCACGATATCCACAGGGGTAGGCAGAGGCTATAGATGCTAGTGAGTATAGTGATTACGATTATCAAGTGAAGCACGATATCCACAGGGGTAGGCAGAGGCTATAGATGCTAGTGAGTATAGTGATTACGATTATCCATTTAGGCACGATATCCACAGGGGTAGGCAGGGGCTATAGATGCTAGTGAGTATGGTGGTTACGATTATCCATTGCGGCACGATATCAACAGGGGTAGGCAGAGGCTATAGATGGTAGTGAGTATGGTGGTTACGATTATCCAGTGAAGCACGATATCCACATGGGGTAGGCAGAGGCTATAGATGCTCGTGAGTATGGTGCTTACGATTATCCAGTGAAGCACGATATCCACAGGGGTAGGCAGGGGCTATAGATGCTAGTGAGTATGGTGGTTACGATTATCCACTGAGGCACGATATCAACAGGGGTAGGCAGAGGCTATAGATGCTAGTGAGTATGATGGTTACGATTATCCATTGAGGCACGATATCAACAGGGGTAGGCAGAGGCTATAGATGCTAGTGAGTATGGTGGTTACGATTATTCAGTGAAGCACGATATCCACAGGGGTAGGCAGAGGCTATAGATGCTAGTGAGTATAGTGATTACGATTATCCATTTAGGCACGATATCGACAGGGGTAGGCAGAGGCTATAGATGCTAGTGAGGATGGTGGTTACGATTATCCATTGAGGCACGATATCAACAGGGGTAGGCAGAGGCTATAGATGGTAGTGAGTATGGTGGTTACGATTATCCAGTGAAGCACGATATCCACAGGGGTAGGCAGAGGCTATAGATGCTAGTGAGTATAGTGATTACGATTATCCAGTGAAGCACGATATCCACATGGGGTAGGCAGAGGATATAGATGCTAGTGAGTATGATGGTTACGATTATCCATTGAGGCACGATATCAACAGGGGTAGGCAGAGGCTATAGATGGTAGTGAGTATGGTGGTTACGATTATCCAGTGAAGCACGATATCCACAGGGGTAGGCAGAGGCTATAGATGCTAGTGAGTATAGTGATTACGATTATCCATTTAGGCACGATATCCACAGGGGTAGGCAGGGGCTATAGATGCTAGTGAGTATGGTGGTTACGATTATCCACTGAGGCACGATATCAACAGGGGTAGGCAGAGGCTATAGATGCTAGTGAGGATGGTGGTTACGATTATCCATTGAGGCACGATATCCACAGGGGTAGGCAGAGGCTATAGATGCTAGTGAGTATAGTGATTACGATTATCCAGTGAAGCACGATATCCACATGGGGTAGGCAGAGGATATAGATGCTAGTGAGTATGATGGTTACGATTATCCATTGAGGCACGATATCAACAGGGTAGGCAGAGGCTATAGATGGTAGTGAGTATGGTGGTTACGATTATCCAGTGAAGCACGATATCCACATGGGGTAGGCAGAGGCTATAGATGCTAGTGAGTATGGTGGTTACGATTATCCAGTGAAGCACGATATCCACATGGGGTAGGCAGAGGCTATAGATGCTAGTGAGTATAGTAATTACGATTATCCATTTAGGCACGATATCCACGGGGTAGGCAGGGGCTATAGATGCTAGTGAGTATGGTGGTTACGATTATCCAGTGAAGCACGATATCCACATGGGGTAGGCAGAGGCTATAGATGCTAGTGAGTATAGTGATTACGATTATCCATTTAGGCACGATATCCACAGGGGTAGGCAGGGGCTATAGATGCTAGTGAGTATGGTTGTTACGATTATCCACTGAGGCACGATATCAACAGGGGTAGGCAGAGGCTATAGATGCTAGTGAGGATGGTGGTTACGATTATCCATTGAGGCACGATATCAACAGGGGTAGGCAGAGGCTGTAGATGCTCGTGAGTATGGTGCTTACGATTATCCAGTGAAGCACGATATCCACAGGGGTAGGCAGAGGCTATAGATGCTAGTGAGTATAGTGATTACGATTATCAAGTGAAGCACGATATCCACAGGGGTAGGCAGAGGCTATAGATGCTAGTGAGTATAGTGATTACGATTATCCATTTAGGCACGATATCCACAGGGGTAGGCAGAGGATATAGATGCTAGTGAGTATGATGGTTACGATTATCCATTGAGGCACGATATCAACAGGGGTAGGCAGAGGCTATAGATGGTAGTGAGTATGGTGGTTACGATTATCCAGTGAAGCACGATATCCACATGGGGTAGGCAGAGGCTATAGATGCTAGTGAGTATGGTGGTTACGATTATCCAGTGAAGCACGATATCCACATGGGGTAGGCAGAGGCTATAGATGCTAGTGAGTATAGTAATTACGATTATCCATTTAGGCACGATATCCACGGGGTAGGCAGGGGCTATAGATGCTAGTGAGTATGGTGGTTACGATTATCCAGTGAAGCACGATATCCACATGGGGTAGGCAGAGGCTATAGATGCTAGTGAGTATAGTGATTACGATTATCCATTTAGGCACGATATCCACAGGGGTAGGCAGGGGCTATAGATGCTAGTGAGTATGGTTGTTACGATTATCCACTGAGGCACGATATCAACAGGGGTAGGCAGAGGCTATAGATGCTAGTGAGGATGGTGGTTACGATTATCCATTGAGGCACGATATCAACAGGGGTAGGCAGAGGCTGTAGATGCTCGTGAGTATGGTGCTTACGATTATCCAGTGAAGCACGATATCCACAGGGGTAGGCAGAGGCTATAGATGCTAGTGAGTATAGTGATTACGATTATCAAGTGAAGCACGATATCCACAGGGGTAGGCAGAGGCTATAGATGCTAGTGAGTATAGTGATTACGATTATCCATTTAGGCACGATATCCACAGGGGTAGGCAGGGGCTATAGATGCTAGTGAGTATGGTGGTTACGATTATCCATTGCGGCACGATATCAACAGGGGTAGGCAGAGGCTATAGATGGTAGTGAGTATGGTGGTTACGATTATCCAGTGAAGCACGATATCCACATGGGGTAGGCAGAGGCTATAGATGCTCGTGAGTATGGTGCTTACGATTATCCAGTGAAGCACGATATCCACAGGGGTAGGCAGGGGCTATAGATGCTAGTGAGTATGGTGGTTACGATTATCCACTGAGGCACGATATCAACAGGGGTAGGCAGAGGCTATAGATGCTAGTGAGTATGATGGTTACGATTATCCATTGAGGCACGATATCAACAGGGGTAGGCAGAGGCTATAGATGCTAGTGAGTATGGTGGTTACGATTATTCAGTGAAGCACGATATCCACAGGGGTAGGCAGAGGCTATAGATGCTAGTGAGTATAGTGATTACGATTATCCATTTAGGCACGATATCGACAGGGGTAGGCAGAGGCTATAGATGCTAGTGAGGATGGTGGTTACGATTATCCATTGAGGCACGATATCAACAGGGGTAGGCAGAGGCTATAGATGGTAGTGAGTATGGTGGTTACGATTATCCAGTGAAGCACGATATCCACAGGGGTAGGCAGAGGCTATAGATGCTAGTGAGTATAGTGATTACGATTATCCATTTAGGCACGATATCCACAGGGGTAGGCAGAGGCTATAGATGGTAGTGAGTATGGTGGTTACGATTATCCAGTGAAGCACGATATCCACAGGGGTAGGCAGAGGCTATAGATGCTAGTGAGTATAGTGATTACGATTATCCATTTAAGCACGATATCCACAGGGGTAGGCAGGGGCTATAGATGCTTGTGAGTATGGTGGTTACGATTATCCACTGAGGCATGATATCAACAGGGGTAGGCAGAGGCTATAGATGCTAGTGAGTATGATGGTTACGATTATCCACTGAGGCACGATATCAACAGGGGTAGGCAGAGGCTATATATGCTAGTGAGTATGGTGGTTACGATTATCCACTGAGGCACGATATCAACAGGGGTAGGCAGAGGCTATTGGAGGGGATAATAGGGATATTGGGGATATTGCAGGGGTTTAACGTGTAATAGAGAGGGTAAACGTAGTATTAGAGAGGGTAAACGTAGTATAGAGAATTTAACCTTTTTATTAATGAATATTCATAACAAAATGGCAGTATATTAGCATGTATATGACTTCTTACATGCCGCCTTTGCCCGATACATCATCTGATCATGTACATGTAGGACCTGACTCGATTTAAAAAAAATGAATTTAGGGAAATACACGCTGAGACAGGGAACCGGTGTTCGGAGGGGCGGCGTTCAATGGGGGGGGGGGGGGGGGGGGGGGGAATACACTGCAACATGCACTGCACCATACATACAGGTACATGACACTGCACTATGTAGTCTTGACCCTAACAAACTGGGAAGTGGGGGGGGGGGGGGTAAATTTATTATATTATTATTATTATTATTATATTTGTTTGGGGCAAATACATGGGAAGAATGAAAACTCGTTTAAAAATATCAGCAAATTGTATTTCAATTGTTTGCAATGATTCGCTGCGGTTTTCATGATCAACTTACGGTTTTTGCAATAATTTGTTTGGCATTGGGCTGCCGGGTGATGATAGATTAACGGCAGCACCAGCATCAACATTAGGGACACAAAGTAAGTGCATCCTTGTAAATAAGAAGACCTAGCAGGGTTGCACAAAGTTGTTTCTTCCCCAGGAGTAAGGTTTTGAGCTTAACATTTCACCACCTACACTTTGATAAAAATCAGATTACAATATGTTCGCTATAGTGTTGTTTAGATGTAGAGGCTACTACCGGTGTACTATAGTAATAATTTTACATTTGGGAAGAATCTTGTGTGGCATTTTACACTAAAATTGTGAAATGTTGCCTAATTTAACGTAATTTAGTAAGAGAATTTGCGCGAAGCGCGAATTTTTTTTGCCTTATTATGCTAAAATTGCAAGTTTTTCTCTAATTTTAACTAAATTGATTTTTTTTGTGAGGGGGGGGGGGGGGGTAAGGGTGGGGCACAAAAATATTTTTTGGGAAATGCCCCTTGTCCCCCTGGCGCCGCCACTGGGGAAAAGCAATAAAAACAATAAACACGTTAGTATACCTGACCTGTGCAACCACAGCTCATAACCCAAAGTTGTATTTTTTTCTCTTCATCTATTTTCACCCTTTTCCCCCAATACTTTTTCTTTTCCACTTATTTCCCCAATTCTGCTCATTATTTCCCGGGAGCGGTGCTCCCTGCTCCCGCACTTTGTACAACCCTGGCCTATACTATGTATGATTTCCTAGTTTCTCAGCCACCAACTAATTTTACCGTATACAAAACAGATTATTCAGAGCCATTCGTCAAAGTCTATCTCAAAACTAAACCAATACTAGGCATGTTTATCCGGATGTTTATATGTATTTCAATTC